>CM060709.1:14120871-14345720 GCA_030686995.1 Artemisia argyi
AAAGCCACAAGTACCTCTTATGAGCTCTAAAGAGAACCGCTACTCCATGTTTAGCATCTAACTTCTAAATAAACTCTATCATTTCTCGCTCTTCGCAATTTAAGATTCCAAATAATGAAACCAGCGAATACTTAGCCGATAATCAGCCACGCATATATAAAGTCAGTTACGGAAACTTGCAAATTCTAGAAGAAGAATTCGCGTTTTCTAGCTCCTGATGTAAAAGACTAGCGAAAGCTTTTAAGCTGCGCATGTATAAAGTCAAGTACGGGAACTTGCAGATTCTTAAGAAAGAATTCGCATTTTATAGCTCCTGGTGTACAAAACTAGCACAAGTTTATGTGATTATCATTGGTTAAGGGAACAAGCTAGGGCTCAACACGCCCGGTCAAGTCAAAATATTTATTCATACTCTCGCCAGCAAGAAAGTCAACAAGGTGTCAAAACACTTATTCAAACTTTATTATATTTTTTCACAACTTTTTCACATTTTTTTTTCATGACTTTTTCTTTGATTTTTGTTCAAAATTTTTGAAAATTTTTAAAATTTTTCAATTTTTTTAATTTTTGGTGGAAAAACGGAGTTGCGAGAGTTCACAGCAAAGTGCAAGGCAAAAGTCAGATCGAAAGATCCCCCCCCCCCCCGACTAAAACGAAACATTGTCCTCAATGTTTAAAAGATAAGGGTTCTCCTACATAAATCTAAGGCTGTTTATTAATTATGCCAAAAGATAAATGTTAGTCGATAAGATTAGGATATTGGATAAGCAACGAATGATGACACTCGAGAGGAGACAAAACAACGAGCACGAGAGTCTTCAAAATTCGCGGACAATCCTGGACATTCACAAACAACCACGAAACACAAGAATATGGAAGAGGTAGCCCTCCTCACGTCACGTTAGAAAAAAAATAGAAAATTAAGAAGATGAAAAGGATAAGCATGGGGTGCCTCCCACGAAGCGCTTGTTTTTTATAATCGAGTCACATGAGCTTGACTCGATCCCCGTATTAATTCGTCCTTGGGGAGAGCAGATGGAACGGACAACCGACACGAATAATGGGGATGCCGGGATCAAAAACGGTATCCTCACTCCCGGTGAAGTGGAAAAGAGAAGAAATGAGGGGATAAGTAAAGAACGGGTAAAACACTCGGATGGTAAAAGAAAATTCCAGTTCAGAATCAAGGGTGGGTTGGGTGGGTAAAACATCAAGCACAGGAACATCTTGTTCAAAAATCTCGTCCACCACTCCAAAAATTTCTTCATTCGTATCTGATTCAAAAACTTCATCGGGTGGTTTCGCGGGTGGATGTGAAGAAAGTAAATCAATGAGAAACGAGTCGGTATTAGGAAGTAAATCATCATTACGTATTTCTTCAGTAAGCACGTTTCTTTGAAAGCCATTCTCGTTGTTTTCAAAATCTGGTGAAGAGATAGTATGAGTAAATTCATCGGAGAACTTCTCGTGAGGAGAATCAATCATATCATGTGAATCCTGGACCTCGGGTTTTATTTCGGACTCATCACATGGAATATCGAAAATCGGGTTATTTCAAATTAGATTAAAATCCGATTCAAAGTCAAATAACGGATTTGTGAAAGTCATATTGAAGGTTTCGGAAACCCTTGGAACAAGGTCATCAATATCCTTATGAGGATTGAATTCAACTTCCTTCGGAGGGAGAGAAAGTGACGGTTCTTCGTTTAATAATTTTTCAAGCAAAAGAATGTCTCCCTCCGGATCAAAATTAGAGTCGTCAACCATTGTCGGAATGGAATCATTAGCAAGACATGCCTCGATCTCATCTAAAAAGACATCATTCCTCTCATCCATGGTGGGAGAAGGAATGGAAAAATCGGATATAAGAGGATCAGAGGATGGAGTGGGATTCGGAGATGAATCAAAGACGTCTTCTTCGACCTTGGGTATAACAACAAATTCCATATCACCTCTAGAATTTTCCCCGGACTCACTTTGGATTGGAACGAGGTTCTCAACACTAGACTTATTGAATTCGTCAGACTCCGTTGCCGGAATAGTGTTTAGATGCTCGTCCCCCATTATTAGAGAGTCCTTGGGTTCTACGGAAGTAGAGATAGATTCTTTTTGAGGGTTAAGAACGATTGTAACCATGGAATCATCATCGTCATACATACAACACTCACAGAATTGAGCTTTTCTTTCTTCGGCAAGAAGTTCTTCCATCGATTTCACATTAGGCTCGGGAGTATGCGTATAACGATTAATTACCATTTCTTTTAACTTCTCGATCATGGATTTAATTTCAAAAATATCATTAGTAAAATCGGAAGTTTGTGGGGGTTGGTTAAAACCATGAGAATCGTAACAGGAATTTGGCTCATAAAAATTTTCAGACGATCCCCCACAATGTTCAAAATTTGATGTATTTTGAAATGAATCACCATTGTAATTTGGTACTTGCTCATAAAAGTTTTGAAAAGGAAGATTTAAATCGTTCTGAGGATAATTATCAAAACTCGTATCACAAGCTTAAGACGTTTCAGCACTCGGGGCGTAACATATACAATTGATATATCCACATTGATTACAAAAACATTGCCCATACGGTAATCCCTCGTCGGATGGATTTCCACAATTAAAGCAAGTGAACGGAGATGGCGGTGGTGTAGGATAATAATCGGGAACGTTTTGAAAGATTGTGTTTCGAACATACTCGGGAGTATTACAAAACAAACAAACTCCATCATGAATATTACTACCACATTGTTCGCACGTACACCAAACACATGAACCTTCAAAGAACGGTTCTCCACATTTAAAACAAGTCGGATCCATAAGAATTATCGGTTTAGAGGGTTAAAGAAGAAGAATCAAATGATATGAGGATAAGAAGATTATTTTTGGTTTTTGCGTATCATAAAAACAAATAAAAATAAAAGTGAAAATCAAATATGAAAAAGAAAAATATTTTTGGATTTTATATACTTTTAAAGAAACTTAAAATTAAAATCTTTTTGGTTTTTATATACATTTAATCAATTTTTTTTTATTTTTTTATTTTTTTTGGGTTTTAAATTTTTTTGAGAATATTTACAAAAACGATAACTTCTCGGGAGAAGGGTCTTCAAATCACCAACAAACGATACAAGTACGACGCTCTCGTTTCAAACCTTCCCCGGCAGCGGCGCCAATTTGATTTTGTCGTTTTTAGTATATAGGTTTATTTTCCGAAGAAACACTCGTGAAAGTATGTTCCCCGGGTCGTTATGTCCCAATGAAGGTAAGACGGCGATTGAGTCGGCTTGAGTCTCGTGATTGTGAAGTGAATGGGAAAATATAATTGAGAATTTTTGGAGTTTTTATTCTAAAGGAAATGAAATATCAATTAAAAACAATAAAACAATAAGAGATTTAAAACGCAAAAAGAAATTAAGACGGGAAAAAACTTTAAAAACAATATGTTTGCTAAGCGACGTGAATAAGTTCATCAAGTGTGGGTCAAGGATTGACGACGAATTATTTTCCTTAAACAAGACTATTTTCTCACAACGTTGGTTTATTTTGAAACTAATCCTTTAAAAAGAAAATAATTACTAGATTTGTAATTTGATTATTTTTCGGCTTTTGCCTTCAAATAATAAAACTGCAAATCTAAATAATCTCACTAATTATTAATCACAATCTTCTTTATGTCCACACTTAATTCACAAACTCGTGTCACCAAGCAAACACTAATAAACTACTCGAGACTCATATTAATAAAATAAAGTTACTTGATAAAATAAAAAGACTCGATAAAAGAAACAAACTAGATAAGCCAAACTAAAATTCGACAGAGTTTCGCCTTAGCATAAAGCATAAGAGACCTCACTCGATAAACGATGAGGTATAGATTATCTAACTCGATAATCTTGGCTAACTCACCAAAAGAAATAAAACTCGGTAAATACAAAACTCGAAAAAGAAAAAAAATACAAACTCAGACAAAACTTAAAACCAAACTCGATAAAGATTTTTGCAAAAAAAAAAAACAAAACTCGGTAAATAATTTTTGCTAATTAGTCCCTAGGTAGAAAAAAACTAACTCGAAACTTTTTTTTATTTTTTCTAACTCGATAAGTTTTTTTAAAACTATTTGTAACTCGGTAATTTTTTTTTGAAAATCCTAACTCGATACTTCTTTTAAAATGCATAACTCGATAAAATAAAATTGCAAATTGGTCCCTAGCTTAAAACGTAACTCGATAATATTTTAAATCTGTAACTCGATGAAAATTTTAAAAAATGAAACTCGGTAAAAATTTTAAAAAATGAAACTCGATAACTTTTTTAAACAAAACATAACTCGATAAAAACCGTAACAACACATCATTTTGATCCAAAATAAAGCCTAAAAACTAATGTTTTTCACCAAATTTAACACTAGACTAACTAGTTTAACCATAAACTTTAAATCCCATCAACAAAAACACGAATTTAACAACTAAAAATTAAAAATTTTTAGAAAGATAAAGCTTTAGAGAGAGAAAGTAAATAAAACTTAATATTAATTCATTACACTACTCCTATACTAAGAGGACCAACCCTCAACAACCCTAAGACTAACCAACCTCTCAAATTAGGCTTATGAGATCTATTTATAGGCTAGGGGCTAGAGCTTCTCTTAACTTTGCCATTGTTGCATATTTAGCCCATAGACTTTTTACAAAATCATGAAAAGCTACTTAAAACTCATTAAAATGCGACTAATATGACTTAATAATTAACGTAATGATCTTGTAGCTTGGAGGACTCGAGTTGACTTTTCTTCCAAAGTTCTTCAAAGGACCAAAGTTGAATCTCTAAGGATTACTTTTGTCATTTTGGGCTTTTCTTAGATAAATTTCTTCCTCGGCTTCGGCTTTTTTGACACTTTTCCAAATCTCGTGCTCGTTTTTGACTTGTTTTTGTCCATTTTTCACATATCCGTACCTGCACATACACAAATACAAAAACAACATATATTTGGCATAATTAGTTAGTTTTTGGTCTTTTAGGTCCGGTTTTGGTTGAATAAAAGGTGTGTAAATTAATACACACCAATATATAAAATTTTTATATCATTTTATAAGATGTTATGTCTTAAGACAAAATTTTCTTTGATCATGTAATGCATAAGATGCTTAGTTTATGCATACCTTAACTGATATAAGATGTAGAGGTAAATATTTGTTACCAAATACTTGTTTACGTCTTAATCTTGACTTAATTTGATTTGAGTTTTGTGATTATCAAAACATAGGTTTATTGAGAGATATTAATAACCTTTTTAAACATTATTTATATCACAAACCAGTTACCCTGTTTACACAACCTGTAGAACACCCGGAACAAGGATACCGTTGGCCTTTGGTCCAAGCTATAGCACCGGACCTCAAAAAGTGTCACCCGGTTTAGCCCTATCGGCACTATTTGGGAAAAATGGATCTTAAAGTGTTTGATCACCTGCAATAGAAATCGGGAGAAGGGAATCCTAGCGCCTCCAAGATCTAACTGCTGTGTATATACCCCTATTTTATCCGCAGGCAGTCTATCCATAGTCATGTTGGGGTCCGGAAGGACGGGATGAAGGTCGGCTGGGATATTATATGTCAGGATGATAACATCCAAGTCCGATTGGGACATCTTAGAAGTATGGACGTGCATGTCAAATTTTCCTACCGGTCCGTCTTCGGCCATATTTAAAAGATACCGAAGGTAGCTGAATGATAAGAAGGAAGGAAGAAGTGTGAGACTAGCCTTGGACGACTCGCTGAACGTTCGGACGATGATATCAATAAAGCTCTCGGATGATGGTAAAGTAAAAAAAACACAGCGTAAAAATGAAATGAGAAGTAACAGCCCCTTATATAGGGGTACATGGGAAGAAGCGAAAACGTCTCATCAGTCAGAACGACGCTGACGTGGCGTCATCCTGGCCACACACGTTAGGAGGAAACTACGCTCGATGGAGACACTGTAGCAAGAACGAGGCAAAAGCCCACTGGACATCTCGTACTAAATGGGCTCAACCAGGCCCATTAAGAAAGCAATTAGCAAATCAGCCCAACTAGCTAGAACAGTAAGGGACCAATCCAATAGGAATGAAAGAAAAGAACGAACGAACGTTCCGTACCCAATATTGCATTAACGATGAAGGATCGATAGTCCAATACTTGGGCGGGACATGTTGACGTATCTGTCCGGACGCCAGGATCCGGACGTCATGTACTTAGTCGAACGCCATCCGAAGGTGAGACGTTAGACGAATACTTTACTCTTATAAAAAGGGTCTAGGGACCCTCACATGGGCACGTGCGCTCTGACAACCACCCTATAAGCCCAATCTAGGACTAAAGTACTGTTCGTAGGGACAACTGACAACTGTTCAACTAGGAGACTGTACACTATTCGCAAGGACACGTGGATACTGTTCACAAGTACAAGCAGGTAAAGGTTGGGTAGTATAAATACCCCAACCTCATTTATTGTTTCAACAACACACACACAAGAGCATTTACTCACATTTATTGCAACACCCTTCGGTTATCATTGTAAAACCTCGCGAAAATTCACATAATTAACTTCGGTTAATTTAATAAATAATCTTTGTCATTATTGTAATTACCATTTTTACGGGGAAATTTAAAATTTTCTTTGTATATTAAAATGGTTACAATTACGATACTGTCAAATTCGTCAAACGACAAAATAAGTTATTAACGAAATTAACAAAACATTAATTTTACTAAACCTAATTAATAAAAACCTAATTACTAAAATTTACTACTAAACCAAATCGGGCCCTTAATCCCCTAAGCCCAACCGGCCCACACCCAAAACCCAAAAACTTAATTCTAATAATAATACTACTCGACTAATCCTACTCCAAATCGTCTCGTTCATTTCTAAATTTTGCACACGACCTATGTATATTTTTGCCCATCCTCGTTAAACTCCTAGCCGACTATTAGTGTGTCAAATTTTACGTTCACACGTTGAGATTTGATACGTTTTTAAAAGGCTTTCCGTTTGGCCATCACTCGACTCAAATCATTCGTGAATTATTCATTTCTTATCCGTTTTAATCCCGTTTGATTCTAAATGACCCTAATAATGTTTCTAAGATGATTATATGCTCAAATGTTCAATATGATCAAGTATATACGAGTGATGAAAGGTTTTGTAAATCGTTCATACATATATACCCATGTCGACATGCATATATGATTCACCACAAACATTTCCCATGAAATGTGCTCTCACAAACAATATAAAATGCATATAGAAGCTAGTTTACTGACATGCCATCGTCCTTGTGTTTCTTGAGTGAGTTTACAAACCACATGATTCGTTTCAAGATAATACATATATACGACATGCATGCACTAGTTTCATATCATTTCCATACTCTTTCCCAAACTCATTTCTTCCTAAAACTACTCCTACAAACTAAGAAGTCGAAGGTTATAATTGTTAGGAGTTAGGACTCAAGAAAGGAAATCGGGTTTATATACATATATAACGTTTGGGGTTATAAAGTAAGACTTGATATTCTTGTGTTCTATCTTAACACTTTCGATCTTAATCACCTCTAAAAGTATTTGTAAGTAGTTTTCAACCTTTCTCAATCCATTTAATACGTTAAATATTAAGCATGCATAATGTCTATAATTGTTTCATCGTCTAACATTTTAGTATATATATACACGTACATATTTTCTTTTAGAACACAAAACGTGACTAGCCTCTATCTTGGTAGGCCTAGGAGTCACGTAGCACACTTGTTTCACCTTTACTTTCATGTTACATGCATATAACGAGACCAACTCAAACGATATCACACGAATAAATTTCATTAAAACACTTAGTGAATATTTCAAGTTTTTCAAAATAAGTAATCGAGCTAAACACTCCACAAAACCCACGTATAAATTTTTATTTCCCTTAACAAACGTACCATATTTTTTTACGTACTAATAGACCACCTAGAAAACTATTAGTTTCATATACACGACTGGTAAAAATATTCACGTTTTGACGCCCTACTCGAGCCAAAGCAAATCGACCTAAACCAGATTTTTCAAAACAAAACTTATATAAAAATCTTATGGTTGTCGAGTGGGCTAAAACAAGGCCCAACAAGACCTTGTGTTTTAACAGCCCACTGGGCCTATAAAATATATTTTCAGAATCACAAAGTAAGCCTAAGTTCAAGCCCAAAAGAATTTCTATGCCCTCGCCTCTAAAATTTTAAATGGGCCTTAGTTTGGTTCGAATTTAGGCCCATAAGCGAAATAAATAAGCTTTTTATGAAATAAGCAGTTGAATTAAGCTTAAAATTTATAAAAGAAGCTAAGGAAATTTTTAAAAAATTTTTATAATCACTTTTGCAAAAATAGGACTAAAAATGTAACGCGACGACACGTATAGGGACTAAATGTGAAAACTGTGAAAACAAAGGACTAAAAATGTAGAAACAGAAAGAAAGGATAAAAATTTATAAAATAATATTTTTACAAGTTTAGATTGTAATATTTAACATGTAGTGGACTATAATAGTAAATATATATAAAAAGGACTAACGGTGTGACGCTAAAGCCGTTAGTATAAAAGTTGTAAAATTGGAAAAAAGACAAGGACTACACTTAATCTATTTGACGTTCTTATTTTATTTTCTATTTCACGGCCACCCTCACGTCATATGCATTTTCATTTCATTTTATATTATTTATTTTTACGTTAACTATATATATAACGATACCTAACAGATTAATATTTTTACGTACGATTTAAAAGGGTAAAACTACGATGGATATTTTATATAAAGTGTTTTCATATCATGCATGACATAATAATAATTTCACTTCACATCATCTATTCGTCATAACGAATAATGTTTATTCGTTATTCGTTCGTAGTTACCAAATAATATTTGGTTACATTCTCTGATAAATATATTTATCAGGTTCTGTGTTAAAGACGTTCCCATAAATCTCATCCTATCTTACTTTTCATCATTTCCAAATCAATCCAGGTGAGTCATAGCCCCATTTCAAATAATTGTTTTTAACTCATTAGGGGAGATGCATGCTTACATATACTTTGATAACTTGATAAGTATATGAAATAAAATAAAATACATGATTCAAATCAATTTCCTAATTGATATTAAAAATAATATAATATGTGATTTATAATATATTGATATTCCTAATGTGATTATTGTGGTATGTGAAAAATCTATATTGATGAATTATTTGACTGAAATATTGATATTCATGTGAAAATTGTTCCCAATTCGATTATTGTGATATGTGATATAAATGTGTTACTGGCGATACTATTTTCAAACTGAATTTCTGATACTCAAGCGATACTATTTTCAAACTGAATTTCTGATACTCAAGCGATACTATTTTCAAATTGAATTTCTGATACTCAAGCGATACTATTTTCAAACTGAATTTCTGATACTCAAGCGATACTATTTCCAAATTGAATTTCTGATACTCAAATGATAATATTTTCAAACTGAATTTCGGATACTCAAGCGATACTATTTTCAAACTGAATTTCTGATACTCCAATGATATTGTTTTCAAATTGATCTCTGTAATGCGATACTCTATTTCATGATGTTATGCTAAATGAGCCCATAGGTCCTTGATATTGCCTAAGTTAGCTTATCGCCATAAAGTCCCTCTATCATGAGCCATTAATCACTGAAAAGTGAGCGCGAATATAGTGGACAGCTTCGAAACCTGTTTCGGGTTGACCTCCGATCCCACTAATGTTTGACGGAATGCCAATTGCAATTGGTTAGCCGCATTAGTCGTGATACACTATATTTGAGTAAAAATAGGAATTGGCAAATCACCTATTACACGAGGGCAAATTCATCATTGATTTGATGAACACCCGCCGTTTACGGTATTTGTTAACGCCTTGCGTGTCATGAGGCTTGGTGCAATATCTATAAAGGAATAGTATATATACGTATTCAACATATATATTTAGATACAGCTGTATAGGTTCGCCCATATGTGAATTATTTATCTGATCGATTTAGTATCATGAGTTTCCAGCTCATGTTAAGATTTTTGATGATTTATTGAATGTGATTGAATATTTATATGATTTATTTGTGAATATATTCGATAATTATTTCATTTCTGTTTGTATTTTAATAATACCAAATATTCCTGAAATCTAACAAAATAAAGGGTTTTTCCTAAAACTCTATGAACTCACCAACCTTTGTGTTGACACTTTTAAGCATGTGTATCTCAGGTAATTTAACGGAGCAGGCCAAGACACGGAGTGGGCATTTATTACTCTGATAAATTAAAATGGTGTAAAAATCAAATTTGTCATTTTTACAAGCCTTTATATCTTTTCATAAGATTTTAAATCAAATGATTCATTTTTATCAAAATTATTACTTAAATGACAAATGACTTTCAAAATGTTCTTTTAAACCGTTTTATGTGGTTAAAACTTCGATCCTCACCGTAACACCCAAATTACCTTTCCGCTGCAACAAATATAAAAATGGGGGTGTTACAGATTGGTATCAGAGACTTCAGTTATAGAGAATTAAATGTTTTCAAACATTAGAACTATAACTTCATTTTCAAAATAATGATTTTACACCATAATATTTTATGCCCTCCGTGTCTGCAGACTGTCGTGCTCCATACTTTATTTATAGAGAGTATCTTACATGCTTAATAGTTACTCATATACAATTGTTATTTCATCTGTACTGTTATATCTTTAACATACAAAATACTCATAAAATATTATTCTTGGGTTACTACTGTAGCATGTCTTCAGGAACGCCCGTGAATATCAATTCTACTCTCCATAATACTAATACCTCGTCAATCAATAAGAATTCCCCAAATAATGAAGATCCTTACGTACAAATAATAAAATCCCAACATAATATAGAAATAAATCCGAAATCACCTCCGTCGTCACCTATTCGTTCACCTTTACGTCAAAGAATCCGGAGAACTACCCAATCACATGAAAATTTGATTGGTAGCCAGGCAACATTCGAAGTTGGACAAGGTTCGAGCCAAGAGATATCATGGACGAATGTTGAACCAATTTCTCCGTTACCTTATACTTCAGATTCTACAATACCTAATTCTCCAAATAATTTATCTTCACCTAACTCTCCCGGCTACGGTATAAGTACTCCTGAATCCATGTGGAATCTTATTTATCGACATGCCGGCATATTAGATGCTCACACTGAACAACTAAAAGGGTTACGACCAACTCAATTTGAATGGTACGACCGTAACCTTGACGCATTGTTCAAGAGGGCTGATGCTGAAAGGCAAACAATATGTGAGATAGGGATAAAGATTAATGAAATAAAGGACAACACCAACCAGGAACTTGGAAGTTTGGACTCCAGGGTTCGTTGTGCAAGAAGAGAACACGGTCAAACACATGTAAGAATTGAGGATATTGAGAGAACCCTATGGATGGCCAGAGATGCAGCCAGAAACCAGGGTCAAAAGATTGCCGCATTAGAGAGTATGTTGGCAAACCAAATGAACGTGTGTCAAGAACGTTTCTCAAACATGGAAGCTGCACAACTTGAGCTTGAGAAAGAAATTAGATATTTACGTCAGAGACGTAACTAATCTTAAGTTTACAAGTTTCCTTGTTGTTCCTAATAAACCAAATAGACTTGGTTAATGTTTCTTGTAATGTTCAATAATTCTGAAACTTCAGAACGTATAATCAAAACATATTGTATAATAACATCCTTTCTGTTATATCTTTATGTTATGATTCAATCTTTTCTTCCGTATAAATCATGTATGAAATGAATCCCCATATTTCATGCAAAAATCTCATCATTTGTTATTTCTAAAATAACCAAATGATTCTATTCAGATCAATGGAGTATTAATAAAAGATTCTTGTATCGTTTATCTTGCAAAGACAATCGATCAAGTTATTAATATTCTGTTTACATCTGTAATATTATTCAATTCTACCGTAAGAATTCTTACAAATAATTAAGATTTCTTAAAATTTTCATAATTAACCTAAAACTCTAAGAATCATCTAAATACCAATTTTTGAAAGTGGAATTAAAGAATGAAGAAAAGATAATTAAACTTCATTTGAAATAGACAAGTCGGTTTGTTCCTTAGTAATCCCATATCAAGAGTTGATCATTAATAAAATGACACAAAAAAGACATCTTGAAATTAGATTACAGTAGGGAATCAATTCAGTCTATCATCAATGAAATAATTAACGTCATTATTTAAATTTTTCTGATATAATATGGATTCTAATGTTGAGTATCATTTTTGTTTACAGAAAATGGACAACATGAACAATGCATATCAATCATCATCAGAAATTTCCATGACTCCTGGAGCTATTCAGAAATTGGTAAATGACATAGTGTCGGTGGTACTAGAAGGGACTACCGTAGTTTATCCGAGAAGAGAGACGAGTATACTTGTCAACCATCATCAAGGAATTAGGCATGGAATGTTACCAAATGGAAATAATCAGAAGAGGAAGCTACCCGACACAGGAACCGTCAATCCCGTCTACTGCAACATCTTCAATGCTCAAGACCGTTATCGCAAACATCTGGAAAACCGTATGAAGTATCAACATCAGCTAGGAATCAATCAGATAGCTAATAGAAATTGTCTTGTCGCACCTGTTTCTGGAAGTGGTTATCTTGGAACTCTACCCTGGTGTCAAAAATGCAACCTGCATCACATCGGGAAATGTAGGGTTAGATGCATGAAATGTCAGAAATTAGGTCATCAGACAATTAGCTGCAGGACTAAGGAAGTGAAAGTACAACCAACAACCATTGTATGTCACGGATGTGGTGGACATGGTCACCATGTGAAAAGATGTCCAAACTACAATGTTAATTGGAAAGCCAAGACCTTTACAAGAAAATGAAGAATCTTTAAAGACCTTGATAGTATCAAGGAAAATGGCAACTAGATTGGAACAGATGAGTAAATTCCTGTTGAAGATAAATAAAATCTAGTTTAAAATTTCCTAAGTTGTATTTCTTTCCTGTATTTCACTTCAAGTTACTATGGATGTAACTTAAACAATAACCTTTCTACCGTATCGAAAGATCTCCCTTGTAATATTTCCATAATAATAATAATCCAAGTTAATTTCAATTTCTATCTCATCTATCAAATGACAATATACCATAATTACTCCATAAATCTCTAAATTATAATATGAATCATAAAATTTTCCACTTTATTTCAAAAAGAAATTACGTGTTATATCATAAAAAAAATAGCACGTTGAACACCATCTAAAACAATTTATATAAATATATGATTGAACCAAACATCACATCATTTGGTCCTCAATTATACATAACCTGATCAACTATGTATAATTTAGGGAGAATTATGTTATGAAAGAAACAATGATATTATCAAATAATTTAATAACAATCTTAATTCAAAAGCAAGATAAAAATACTAAAATAAATTGTTCATAATACATTGAACAACCCATAATAAATATCTATCATATGTCATCACCATTATGATAGGAATCAACAAAAGTATAATTAAGAAAAATACCAATAATTCACGATAACTAACAAAAGACATTAATAGTGAAATTTTTATTTAAAATCCATAAAAATTAATACATAAACAAATAATTAGCATCGGAAGTGCTATCGTTACAATTATTACAATACAAACAAATGAATCTTCAATAGGTTGATCCGCAATGACAAATAAGACTCCCACCAACAAAACAATAGCAAGAGCCACCACAGGATGAATCACTTTAATTATGCTAAAAAATAAATATAAACCAAATATTAAAAATAATAATAAAACCAATTCTTAAAAATAAAATGAGTTTTATTCATTATTCGTTACAAATACATAAAAACATAACAAGAACTTAATCCAAAACAACCCTAGCTTAAGATTTTACCCCCAGATCTTGTCGACGGTAATAGCAAGGATGGTCAGGGGTACGACAAACATCAAGATAGCAACCAAGAATCCAAAGTCTTCATCCGGAATGTACGCCAAGTAGATAGCGGCAAGGACGACGTACACAATCGCTAAGATGGTTAGGAGATGCGGCATTTTGATGGAAAATGAGAGGAAAGTGATTAATGGAAGAAGTGGAAATTGGTAGTGGTATATATAGGCTAAAATTGTGACCGTTGGGTACTATTCCCGACCGTTGGGTCACTATTACTAGCCGTTATTTTACTATTCATGACCACTAATTTCAAATATTCACAACCCTTAGATACGTCAGTTACCTTATCTTGTTGGGTACAAGTAAATCTAACTGAATCCCGTTTCCGTAGTTTTAGGAATAAAAAAATCTTCCGACAACCTCTGTTCAAAAATTCTTTACTCAAGTAATCACATTAAATTTGAATTTCGGGACGAAATTCAGAATGACATGTGGGTACTGTAAAACCTCGTGAAAATTCACATAATTAACTTCGGTTAATTTAATAAATAATCTTTGTCATTATTGTAATTACCATTTTTACGGGGAAATTTAAAATTTTCTTTGTATATTAAAATGGTTACAATTACGATACTGTCAAATTCGTCAAACGACAAAATAAGTTATTAACGAAATTAACAAAACATTAATTTTACTAAACCTAATTAATAAAAACCTAATTACTAAAATTTACTACTAAACCAAATCGGGCCCTTAATCCCCTAAGCCCAACCGGCCCACACCCAAAACCCAAAAACTTAATTCTAATAATAATACTACTCGACTAATCCTACTCCAAATCGTCTCGTTCATTTCTAAATTTTGCACACGACCTATGTATATTTTTGCCCATCCTCGTTAAACTCCTAGCCGACTATTAGTGTGTCAAATTTTACGTTCACACGTTGAGATTTGATACGTTTTTAAAAGGCTTTCCGTTTGGCCATCACTCGACTCAAATCATTCGTGAATTATTCATTTCTTATCCGTTTTAATCCCCGTTTGATTCTAAATGACCCTAATAATGTTTCTAAGATGATTATATGCTCAAATGTTCAATATGATCAAGTATATACGAGTGATGAAAGGTTTTGTAAATCGTTCATACATATATACCCATGTCGACATGCATATATGCTTCACCACAAACATTTCCCATGAAATGTGCTCTCACAAACAATATAAAATGCATATAGAAGCTAGTTTACTGACATGCCCACGTCCTTGTGTTTCTTGAGTGAGTTTACAAACCACATGATTCGTTTCAAGATAATACATATATACGACATGCATGCACTAGTTTCATATCATTTCCATACTCTTTCCCAAACTCATTTCTTCCTAAAACTACTCCTACAAACTAAGAAGTCGAAGGTTATAATTGTTAGGACTCAAGAAAGGAAATCGGGTTTATATACATATATAACGTTTGGGTTATAAAGTAAGACTTGATATTCTTGTGTTCTATCTTAACACTTTCGATCTTAATCACCTCTAAAAGTATTTGTAAGTAGTTTTCAACCTTTCTCAATCCATTTAATACGTTAAATATTAAGCATGCATAATGTCTATAATTGTTTCATCGTCTAACATTTTAGTATATATATACACGTACATATTTTCTTTTAGAACACAAAACGTGACTAGCCTCTATCTTGGTAGGCCTAGGCCTATGTAGCACACTTGTTTCACCTTTACTTTCATGTTACATGCATATAACGAGACCAACTCAAACCATATCACACGAATAAATTTCATTAAAACACTTAGTGAATATTTCAAGTTTTTCAAAATAAGTAATCGAGCTAAACACTCCACAAAACCCACGTATAAATTTTTATTTCCCTTAACAAACGTACCATATTTTTTTACGTACTAATAGACCACCTAGAAAACTATTAGTTTCATATACACGACTGGTAAAAATATTCACGTTTTGACGCCCTACTCGAGCCAAAGCAAATCGACCTAAACCAGATTTTTCAAAACAAAACTTATATAAAAATCTTATGGTTGTCGAGTGGGCTAAAACAAGGCCCAACAAGACCTTGTGTTTTAACAGCCCACTGGGCCTATAAAATATATTTTCAGAATCACAAAGTAAACCCAAGTTCAAGCCCAAAAGAATTTCTATGCCCTCGCCTCTAAAATTTTAAATGGGCCTTAGTTTGGTTCGAATTTAGGCCCATAAGCAAAATAAATAAGCTTTTTATGAAATAAGCAGTTGAATTAAGCTTAAAATTTATAAAAGAAGCTAAGGAAATTTTTAAAAAAATTTTATAATCACTTTTATAAAAAATAGGACTAAAAATGTAACGCGACGACACGTATAGGGACTAAATGTGAAAACTGTGAAAACAAAGGACTAAAAATGTAGAAACAGAAAGAAAGGATAAAAATTTATAAAATAATATTTTTACAAGTTTAGATTGTAATATTTAACATGTAGTGGACTATAATAGTAAATATATATAAAAAGGACTAACGGTGTGACGCTAAAGCCGTTAGTATAAAAGTTGTAAAATTGGAAAAAAGACAAGGACTACACTTAATCTATTTGACGTTCTTATTTTATTTTCTATTTCACGGCCACCCTCACGTCATATGCATTTTCATTTCATTTTATATTATTTATTTTTACGTTAACTATATATATAACGATACCTAACAGATTAATATTTTTACGTACGATTTAAAAGGGTAAAACTACGATGGATATTTTATATAAAGTGTTTTCATATCATGCATGACATAATAATAATTTCACTTCACATCATCTATTCGTCATAACGAATAATGTTTATTCGTTATTCGTTCGTAGTTACCAAATAGTATTTGGTTACATTCTCTGATAAATATATTTATCAGGTTCTGTGTTAAAGACGTTCCCATAAATCTCATCCTATCTTACTTTTCATCATTTCCAAATCAATCCAGGTGAGTCATAGCCCCATTTCAAATAATTGTTTTTAACTCATTGGGGGAGATACATGCTTACATATACTTTGATAACTTGATAAGTATATGAAATAAAATAAAATACATGATTCAAATCAATTTCCTAATTGATATTAAAAATAATATAATATGTGATTTATAATATATTGATATTCCTAATGTGATTATTGTGGTATGTGAAAAATCTATATTGATGAATTATTTGACTGAAATATTGATATTCATGTGAAAATTGTTCCCAATTCGATTATTGTGATATGTGATATAAATGTGTTACTGGCGATACTATTTTCAAACTGAATTTCTGATACTCAAGCGATACTATTTTCAAACTGAATTTCTGATACTCAAGCGATACTATTTTCAAACTGAATTTCTGATACTCAAGCGATACTATTTCCAAATTGAATTTCTGATACTCAAATGATAATATTTTCAAACTGAATTTCGGATACTCAAGCGATACTATTTTCAAACTGAATTTCTGATACTCCAATGATATTGTTTTCAAATTGATCTCTGTAATGCGATACTCTATTTCATGATGTTATGCTAAATGAGCCCATAGGTCCTTGATATTGCCTAAGTTAGCTTATCGCCATAAAGTCCCTCTATCATGAGCCATTAATCACTGAAAAGTGAGCGCGAATATAGTGGACAGCTTCGAAACCTGTTTCGGGTTGACCTCCGATCCCACTAATGTTTGACGGAATGCCAATTGCAATTGGTTAGCCGCATTAGTCGTGATACACTATATTTGAGTAAAAATAGGAATTGGCAAATCACCTATTACACGAGGGCAAATTCATCATTGATTTGATGAACACCCGCCGTTTACGGTATTTGTTAACGCCTTGCGTGTCATGAGGCTTGGTGCAATATCTATAAAGGAATAGTATATATATGTATTCAACATATATATTTAGATACAGCTGTATAGGTTCGCCCATATGTGAATTATTTATCTGATCGATTTAGTATCATGAGTTTCCAGCTCATGTTAAGATTTTTGATGATTTATTGAATGTGATTGAATATTTATATGATTTATTTGTGAATATATTCGATAATTATTTCATTTCTGTTTGTATTTTAATAATACCAAATATTCCTGAAATCTAACAAAATAAAGGGTTTTTCCTAAAACTCTATGAACTCACCAACCTTTGTGTTGACACTTTTAAGCATGTGTATCTCAGGTAATTTAACGGAGCAGGACAAGACACGGAGTGGGCATTTATTACTCTGATAAATTAAAATGGTGTAAAAATCAAATTTGTCATTTTTACAAGCCTTTATATCTTTTCATAAGATTTTAAATCAAATGATTCATTTTTATCAAAATTATTACTTAAATGACAAATGACTTTCAAAATGTTCTTTTAAACCGTTTTATGTGGTTAAAACTTCGATCCTCACCGTAACACCCAAATTACTTTTCCGCTGCAACAAATATAAAAATGGGGGTGTTACAATCATATTCTTACTCTCACGCCGGAGCTTGGTCCTGGGATAACACCCGGGGCGAGGCTAACGAGTGTTCCTCATTTGTGCAGAGAGCTAAGACCGAAGCAAAGCTTGAAGTCTGCCGAAGGTCTTGACCGAAGAGCAGGATTTTACTTCAACAACATGCATTCCTCTTATGGCTTATTATGGTTCAAAAGTTGAAAACACAGGATAGAGTGAGGCAATGGGATGTCAGTGACAATGTCGACTTAAATGTGCTTCGGTGTCCTTTGTGTAAGCTTATTCAAGATTCGCATGAACACCTCTTTTTCGAGTGTCCCTACTCGTTTAAAGTGTAGCGCATGGTGGTACAGAAGGCAAATATACATAATGCTCCTACTAAGTTAAATGACATTGTATCTTGGCTGGTCCCGAGTTCGAATAGAAACTCTTTCACAAGCGTGGTAAGTCGTTTAGTATTTGCTGCTTCGACCTATTTTTTGTGGCAAGAACGAAATAATCGCATTCATTCGAAAGATGCACGGATGGAACAGAAGTTAAGTGACATTATTATTGAGATGATGCGTTTGAAGATTACCTCTTTACATTTGAAGAAAACATCCGGTGTGATGAAGGCACTAGGTCATTGGCGTATTCCTACTGAAGCGACGTAGCTGCTTGATCATTTTTCACTTGGTAGGTTTGTTATGTACTGTTTTATTTTAATCCAAGTGATATGTTGTTTATTTTTTGGTAGGTGTGATTTGATTTGTTTGAATCATGGTAGAGGTTTGCATGATGCATGATGCGTGGGAATCGCACCTTGCTTTACCTCTCGAGGGATCTCGAGAAGCTTACAACCCCCACCAGGCAGTGTACCTGATCGTTGTAGTATAGTATAGTGACATGTACCGGGGGATTGATCGTTCAGCTTAAGAATAGTGTCGCTAGGGTTAGAAAACCTAATTAATAGTTCTATAGGTGAGGGATGATTATTTTTGTATTTTTTATATTATATGAAAGCAAGTAAAATCTCGGGTTTTGAAGGAGTGGGCGGAATTAGTTGCTAATCAACTAACCCAAAACTAAGATGCAATCAAAATAAAATAATAAAAATGAAAATAAACTAATTATACTAAAGTTGTGAGCAGTAATTGGAGAAATTGTGTTTACTTAGACTTCACTACTCCCTAGATATCTTTTACATGTTAATTACTTGTTACACTTGTATGAATGACGGATTGTATTCCTTAATACCATTCGTGGGGTGGCATACATAACTCCCCAACTCTATGAGCTCTTATCTCCTCCTACACCATGACCCAGCACAACTATAGGGATTGTAAACAGTGGCTCATGCATTAAATACAACCAATAAAGACCTAGTACGCCTCGGTTCATGTTTCTTAAGACGTTCAAGCATGTTACCATTTGGAGATCTGCCAGTTTTCTTAAGCCTAACATATAAATCATTCATTCAAAACAAGAATAGACAAGTAATCAACACATAATCAACATCTAGGTTTCATTAGATCTAAGCAAACACAAAAGAGATCTAGCCTAGCATAATGGAATTGAGATAAGAACAAGATATAAACAACCAACACATAGACATATTGATTGAATTGAAAGAACACTTATCTCAATTACAATGCAAGGTCTCAAGGGTTTGGAACCCTTGAAAAACCTGTAAAAGATGCACCAAAATCGTCTTTAGGGTTTCACCAAAACTTCTCTCCTAAATGAAAAAAACTAGAAAACTATATATAGGAAAAACAGGCTGACGGCGTCAAGAGTTACATGTGACGCCGTCACCTCGCCACCATATACTTCCTCGGACGGCCTTGATCCACTTATGACGGCCTATGTGACGCCGTCATCAACCACGGTATTTTATTCTTGCCACTTTGACGCCGTCATGAAGGCTTCTGACGCCGTCACCACCTTCGGTAATTAATTCCTCATGTCTGACGCCGTCAAGATGGTAGTCTTGACGCCGTCACCTTGTATCTTCAGCATGGAAATTTGGTACTTAGCCATTTTCTTCACTTTTATGCTCCAAAAACGTCCAAAATGGCTTCTTTTCCAGAATTCACTCTCCAAACACCTAAAATCACAAAAGGAACGATTTAGGGCAATATTTGATCAAATAAATTCGGATTCGGGCTTAAATGACCCCCTAAAAACGGATAATTTTTCGCCTCATCATATACCCTTACACTTGAGATTTGCTTGTCCTCAAGCAAATGAGCTTTTATTCTACTCAAAAGACAAGTTAGGGGTCATTTAACACTAATATAAAAGTAATTACAACAAATAATCGTTCCACTAAAGACCAATAGACAAGCACGGAGGTCATACACAAGCACCTCACAAATAGTGTTTAGATACTCACATCTCTCGGGTGTAATAAAGTAATATAACATTATGGAAATGGAAGATATCTCTCACTACCTGTCATAGCAAAATAGATTACCATAGGCTTGGGAAAGGATCAAACCTCCACCACATGGCGTAAGCACCTAGGATAAACTATCAAAGATGTCTTTTAAAGGGTTGTAATGTTAGGTATAGGGATATGAATTACACGGTTTTGTTGGATAAAGGAAATTTTACTGGTGGCGAGTTAACAATCTCGGTTAATTACATGTACAAGATGGCGTTGCTAAGCCAAGACTAGACTCGACTTAAGCTAATAAATGAAAAATAATAAAAACATAGAATAATCATAGAATGAAAATGGGATGGTAGTCCGTATGTTTTTTTTTCTTTTTTCTATTTTTTTTTCTTTTTCTTGATTTTTTCGATTTTATTTTTTTTTTATTATTATTTTTTTTTTTTTGCATACACTCTTACCCTACCATCCAAAATAATACATCATAGGGAATGAGAATTCCCCTTACACTTGAATCTTTACATACTTTACAATAAACTAAACTAATGACTCGAATTAAGAAAATCAAAACACTTGGAGCACTTTTAAGATTAATGTTCATATGGGGGTAATATATGATGTTCTTCCCCATTACTCCATAAAATAAGTACTTACCCATGAGTCCCAATCGTCCCAAAATAATATGTACAAGGATATGACTCGACTTAGCAACCATGTAATCAATTAGAAAGTTAACTTAGGGTTTAACAAATAACAATAATGCACTAAAAATGAGCGCATACACGGAAGGCTAAGGTGATTTGGGTGTACATTTAAGTGGGGTGTAACAAATTCTTCCTTTAAGTAAGATGCTTAAAGTTAGAAACAAAAAGATAGGCTCGGAGGGGTGTACTAGGGGTTTCGTGTACTAAAAATGAGTACAACGCTAAGGGTGTGGGAAAAATTGGTTGACTTAATTAGCCAAGTAATATGACTTAAATGGTCAAGTAATCATGATACGGGTTTAACACAAGGGTGATCCTAGTGCCTCTTATCATGTAGTAAATCCTACTACACGAATGTAGTCTCACTAGCGGTCTCGGGATGCATCACTAACGCAAGTTCTAGAATCTAAATGCTATCGGTACACTCATAAGCACCAATAATAAATGATTTTCCTATCAAAACTAAAGGCGAACCTCACATTTTTGGGTGGAAAATTTTTCTGAATATACGGTTATGTGCTAGTCATACAACCTCCTATCCATGAGACGCTTGCTATGGCTAAAGTTTCACTCCTAAATGTTGTAAAAAAATTTAAATTTGGCGCTAAAATTGCACTAACAAGTATTTCTCGTAGTTTTATTACACATCTACCATTAAACAAAACAAACTCAAGCGAAAGTGCATATGTAAGGTATCATCTTTTTACCCTCCCCTTACACTTAAGATGAACATTGTCCCCAATGTTCAAGTAAAGAATGTAAAAGTTAAAAAGTAAAGAGAATGAAATCAAATACTCCCCTGATTCACTCGGTATGGATTATAGGTTGGCCAGGTTAAATCTTCCTCCAAGAAAACGAACAATCAAAGCTTCCCTTCCAGAATATAAATCATCTTCTTGTCACAAATAACCTGTAAATCCTGACAACAATAGACAAGGCAACCTCGCGTAAAATCGGCGGCATCCTATATAAGTTACTAAATCCTAGAAAACAAAGTAAGATATAATGCTTGTGGAATGAAGTTTGCAGATTTCCTGGAGATTATAAAACTTAATAATTCACAAAAACCATAAGACTCCGTTAGAAAAACAAAACCGGTAAAATTTCCAGATTTTAACTCCTGACGCCGTCAAGAGCAATACCCTGACGCCGTCAGAATGGACCTGCAGAAATTCTTATGTTAAGTTTCCGGAAAATTTCTGGAAAAACTTTGTCCTACTTCCTAGAAAATCCTGCAAAACTTCATTATGACTCAATACAAGCATTTGACTCTAACAAATACGAATATACATGTTCATTAAATATTGTGGAGAATCATGATCGGTTTGTTTCTTAAAAACATATTTGGGGTTTCCCCTTACACTTATCTTTTGCAAAAATACTTTTAGGTTGAAGTTAAGACTAGGCCAAACAACATAGTAAAGTATTTCCACATTTTAGTTTAGAAACATGATCAACCAACAATAAAAATAAAACATGCATACGGAAGCAAATAACAATCAAACAAATAAAATCACACAAAACATGGGTTGCCTCCCAAGAAGCGCTTGTTTTTGTTCGAGTCACGAGCCTGACTCTACCCTTATTTAACGGATAAAAGGGAAGTTTTCCCTACACTTAGGATTAAGTGCGGGTGGAAGTAGTGATACACACCCTTAGGGTGGAAATATGCCATGTGAGGTAAGAGTGGTGGATGAATTATATGCTCAAAGGGGTGTGCTCCTATCATCATAACCTTAACTAATTCAATCGGGTTAATGGGTGGATTAAGATTTTCTCCTAGAAAGGGATCATTTTCAATCAACTTCAAGAGATTACTAGTTGGGGATCCATCTTGACCTAATAAACCCGGTTTAAACCCATAATGTTTCTTGTGATCAATCATAAATGGGTGATGTAAGCATGTAAGGCCATTTTCCACTCCTATATTGGCTTCCTGTCTACAAGGCTTAGAGTCTACTACCTTTGTCCTAAGACTACCCGGACTATATGGTTTGATGGGTGGATCGGAACCTATTTCAATTCCTAAATTTTCATCCAAGGATGGAAGATTAGGTAACGGTTTTGGTTGAGGCTCCGGTTCATCAAAACTAGGAACTTCCCTAGAACTAAGAGTAAGGTTATCATTATAAGCATTCAAACCTATATCCTCTAGTTGTGTTTAGTTCAAGGGCTCTACCTCCATTGGAATTCCTAAAGTTTCTTCTACTTCTTCCGGGTAAGTCACGGGCGGTGCGCGTGCCTTAAATGATGGTTGAGTATTTTGTGGGCTTATGTTGTGCACCTCATCATTCCATGTGTCAGGATCTAGCCCTAACATTCTCCCAAGTATCTCACGTGCTTCTCTAGGCATCTCAACTTCTATGTCCGAATCATAAGGGTCATCCTCAATATTCTTACTGCTATATACAAATTGCCCAAGAGATTCATCATCATCGATCATAAAACCTAGGTCTTTTTTATCAATGTGATCATGTTCGGCTAAATCCTCCACCACATCAAGGTCACCTATGTGTTCAGCCTGTATTCTGGTAGGGCCTAACCATGACATGCAGCTAGGTGGCTCATATGCAACTATCCTAGGTGAAGGCTTATATGGTGCATAGGTTTCATTAAGTGAGGCATTTTGAGGGGTTGATGGAGCTCTTAAGGTGAATTCTCTAAAGGCATTATACACTTGGCCTCTTTTCTCAAGGTACTCAATAAAATCAGTATAAGATCCTGTCCTCCTCATTTCGTTTCTCCATCTTGTAATATCCAAACTAGTGTAATTATATTTTTTCTGGTAAAACTCTAGTGTGGGACTTGGTGGATTCGCGTTCTCCATAATGGCAAACGGAATAGTCAATGGAAAGGTTTTTACAAACAAAGACACAAAGAAAAGATAGACTAAAGAGAACCTAAAAATAAAAATCTTACTAGAAAGGAATCTAGCAAGTAGACCTAATAAAAAGAAATTCTAACCTAGACAATAACTATTCCCCGGGCTGCGGCGCCAAAAACTTGATGCGTGGGAATCGCACCTTGCTTTACCTCTCGAGGGATCTCGAGAAGCTTACAACCCCCACCAGGCAGTGTACCTGATCGTTGTAGTATAGTATAGTGACAAGTACCGGGGGATTGATCGTTCAGCTTAAGAATAGTGTCGCTAGGGTTAGAAAACCTAATTAATAGTTCTATAGGTGAGGGATGATTATTTTTGTATTTTTTATATTATATGAAAGCAAGTAAAATCTCGGGTTTTGAAAGAGTGGGCGGAATTAGTTGCTAATCAACTAACCCAAAACTAAGATGCAATCAAAATAAAATAATAAAAATAAAAATAAACTAATTATACTAAAGTTGTGAGCAGTAATTGGAGAAATTGTGTTTACTTAGACTTCACTACTCCCTAGATATCTTTTACATGTTAATTACTTGTTACACTTGTATGAATGACGGATTGTATTCCTTAATACCATTCGTGGGGTGGCATACATAACTCCCCAACTCTATGAGCTCTTATCTCCTCCTACACCATGACCCAGCACAACTATAGGGATTGTAAACAGTGGCTCATGCATTAAATACAACCAATAAAGACCTAGTACGCCTCGGTTCATGTTTCTTAAGACGTTCAAGCATGTTACCATTTGGAGATCTGCCAGTTTTCTTAAGCCTAACATATAAATCATTCATTCAAAACAAGAATAGACAAGTAATCAACACATAATCAACATCTAGGTTTCATTAGATCTAAGCAAACACAAAAGAGATCTAGCCTAGCATAATGGAATTGAGATAAGAACAAGATATAAACAACCAACACATAGACATATTGATTGAAAGAACACTTATCTCAATTACAATGCAAGGTCTCAAGGGTTTGGAACCCTTGAAAAACCTGTAAAAGATGCACCAAAATCGTCTTTAGGGTTTCACCAAAACTTCTCTCCTAAATGAAAAAAACTAGAAAACTATATATAGGAAAAATAGGCTGACGGCGTCAAGAGTTACATGTGACGACGTCACCTCGCCGCCATATACTTCCTCGGACGGCCTTGATCCACTTATGACGGCCTATGTGATGCCGTCATCAACCACGGTATTTTATTCTTGCCACTTTGACGCCGTCATGAAGGCTTCTGACGCCGTCACCACCTTCGGTAATTAATTCCTCATGTCTGACGCCGTCAAGATGGTAGTCTTGACGCCGTCACCTTGTATCTTCAGCATGGAAATTTGGTACTTAGCCGTTTTCTTCACTTTTATGCTCCAAAAACGTCCAAAATGGCTTCTTTTCCAGAATTCACTCTCCAAACACCTAAAATCACAAAAGGAACGATTTAGGGCAATATTTGATCAAATAAATTCGGATTCGGGCTTAAATGACCCCCTAAAAACGGATCATTTTTCGCCTCATCAATGCAATAGGGATAAAGTGGTTTCATCGCCACTTTCTCATGTAACAAACATTATTATTTTCATTTATTCTATTCACCGGGTATAGAAACCGTTTACCAAAAAAAAAAAAAATCGTTTAAAACGAAGAATGAATGTATTATGAGGCTTGAAAACGAAGAATGAATGCTTTCTTTAATATCATAAGACTTGAAACTGGTCACTAGGCAATCTAAGCTCAAGCATGTAAAATCTGTTATGAGCTTGAGCTCGAGCTTTGCACAATAATGATCCTTTGAAATATTTAAGAAATGTGGGAAACGAGCTTAAAAACAAACTAGTTAGGTACTCGTGCGTTATGACGGCGGGTACCCTTGTAATTAAATTTTCTGGCAATAAACAATCAAAGCTAGTGAAAATATATGCACGTCTATGATTAATTGTTTACTTAATAAAATTAGTGTAAACAAAAAGCGATTCAAAATTATGTCTCAAATGAAATGAAATAGTGATTGTCATAACGATAGAATCATGTGACCGAGTGTTAAATGTACTCTGTATTAAGATGCCAATCCTTAATATATATATATATTTTCTCTCTCTACATTAAATCCAAATCCAAATTTAAATCCGAATTCGAATCTGAATCTGAATCCGAATCCTAAACCCATATACAAACCGAACGGCCCCTTAAAGACTTCAAGAAAATCAATGCAAATTTTTAGAAAGGTATTTAAGTTTAAAAATTTGTTCAAGATTTCTTTTTGTTTTAATAAACAAATTCTTTTTAATATTATAAAGCTCGAAATATGTCACAAGCCGAGCCCGAGCAGCTAGAATTTGTCGGCAAGAGCTTGGCATAATAGTGATCCTTAAATCAGTAAAACTTAACCAAACTTTTTTTTCCTGGTTACTTGGTTTCTGACTCAACATTGCAAGCCGACTAATTTCATGGCGACCACCCTTTTAGATAGCCCGGAGTCAGTGCTTCTTAACCTTCATGCCACAAGGGGATTAATTTTCTCCCCGCTAGATTTGAACCATTAACCTCCTTTTTGGAAGACTGATATTCTTACCGCTAGGTTACCCCTTATGGTCAACTTAACCAAGCTTTGTCTAAGTTTTTGTTAAACTACCATTTTGCCCAAACATCAACATGTATTAGTAGTCACACAGTTAGGTTAAACTCGGTGGCCGGTGTCTTTATCCTCAAGTTGGTAAGGTATGAATGTCTACATGTTAATTCTCGTACCCTTCTGTTGTAATATATAACATGACTATCATAAATATTAAACACGTAATAACATCAAAGAGCATACGGAAGTGTAGGATCATATATTAGTAATTAATTAACCGAATTTAAATAGTATGCGTACCTTTTGCAATTCCAAGCTAGCACAAATTGGATCAAGATTTAAATCCCTAATTAGGGTTTATGTGGTTTAATGAGTTGACCCTTACCATTTTTCAATTCAAACCAATATACAAACAATAGTGTATTTGTACCACGTTCTTGTATACACGCACTAATACCAAATTAATGAGAATGCTAGTTCAAGAAAAACACAAAACAATTTTTGTGTGGTTAATCAAATCGAAAATCCCTTTGGTTTGGGAGTGATAGGCCGAATAAACACAAGTTTAGGGTATTGTGTGTACAAAAGTTAGCAAACAATGAACCAATGTTCTGAAAGGCTCAAGGAGCACTAAAGCGCAAAGGGGGTCAAAGAGCCTCGAGTCGAGGCGCAAACCAAGGCGCGGGATTCATAAATATGAGGCGCACTATACATTTAGGTTTTTTTATAACATATGTGACAACTTATGCAGCTTAAATAACACAAAAATATCAATATTTAAGGCATAATGCCACTTAATAGTTACTACATCTAACAAAGGTTGCATTTAAACCCATAATATTAAGCAAGCAACATATCAGAATCCATGAACTACCCTAAATTCCTGAATATACATTACAATATATGAGTTTATGACTTATTTTAACAAATTATCATGTATCAAACTATCAACTATCAACAACGAAAAATCTATAGTTGTTTGGTAAAACTTAACACTAAAGACACAACATTTGTATATGTTAATAAGCTACTATTCTTAGACATTAGATTACAAAAAAAACATCGTTCTTTGTTGATTGTGTGTTTTAGTTTTTTTCTAAAATATTAGGGTTATAAGATACTTTATAACTTAAAGGTCCAAATGTATTGATGAGGCAAAAAATGAACCACTTTTAGGGGGTCATTTAAGCCCGGAATTGAATTTATTTGATCAAATATTGCCCTAAATCGTTCCTTTTGTGATTTTAGGTACTTTGGGAGAGAAATCTGGAAAAGGAAGCAATTCGGACGTTTTTGGGGCATAATAGTGAAGAAAACGCCAAAGTCTTAATTTTCCTTGCTGGGAACAGTAGGTGACGGCGTCAAGAAGGAATTTCTGACGGCGTCAAGAGTAATTTCCATGACGACCCAGTACAGAATTGACGGCGTCACGAAGTAGGGCGTCAAGAGTAAAATTCATGACGGCCTGGAAATGCATAACACATGACGGCGTCAAAAGTAGATCAAGGCAGTCCGAGAAGTATTTTGGCGGCGAGATGACGGCGTCACAAATTTGTTCTTGACGCCGTCAAACCCTATTTCCTATATATAGTTTTCTAATTTTCACATTAAAAGGAGAGAAGTTTTGGAGAAACCCTAAGTACGAACTTGTTACGAATTTTACAGGTTTTTCAAGGGTTCTTAGCCCTTGATCCATTTCATGTGTAATTGAGATAAATATTCTTTTAATTCAATCAATATGTCCATGTGTTGATTGTCTATATCTTGTTCTTATCTTAATTCCATCATGCTAGGCTAGATCTATCTTGTGTTTGCTTGGATCTAATGAAACCTAGATGTTAATTATGTGTTGATTACTTGTTTATGGTTGTATTGGATGAATGATTTCGATGTTAGGCTTAAGAAAATTGGCAGATCTCCAAATGGTAACATGCTTGAACGTCTTAGGAAACATGAACTAGCGGGCACTAGGTTTTATTGGTTGTATTTAATGCATGAGTAAATTCTAATGATCCCATGTTAGGAGCTTCTTAGTCGGCTCGACATAGGAGTGAAGTAGGCACTCATAGAATTGGGGAATTAAGTGCGCCACCCCATGAATGGTATTAAGGAATACAATCCGTCATCCACGCAACTATAACAAGTAATTAACGTGTAAAAGATATCTAGGGAGTAGTGAAATCTAAGTAAACACATTTTCTCCACTTATTGCTCACAACCTTAGTTAATTTAGTTTATTTTCATTTCTAGTATTTTATTTTGATTGCATCTTTAGTATTGGGTTAGTTGACTAGCAACTAATTCCGCCCAAATCCTTCAAACCCGAGATTTTTACTTGCTTTCTAAAAAATATAAAAATACAAAAATAATCGTCCCTCATCTTTAGAACTAGTATTTAGGTTTTCTAATCCTAGCGACACTATTCCTAGCTGAACGATCAATCCCCCGGTACTTGTCACTATACTATACTACAACGATCAGGTACACTGCCTGGTGGGTGTTGTAAGCTTCTCAAGATCCCTTGAGAGGTAAAGCCTGGTGCGATTCCCACGTATCAAGTTTTTGGCGCCGCAGCCCGGGGAATAGTTATTGTCTAGGTTAGAATCTCTTTTTATTAGGTCTACTTGCTAGATTCCTTTCTAGTAAGATTTTATTTTTATTTTTAGGTTTTCTTTACTCTATCTTATTTCTTTGTGTCCTTTGTTCGTAAACTATTTTGATGGATAACAATAACATTGATCATTTGATTCCTGTTATTCGTGTTTTTCGTCGTAGGATTTTCCAAATGCCTGCCCCACTCCCTTTAGTGGAAAATGAGAACCCACCTAACCTCTCGCCCAACCACCACTTTGACAATAATTCTGAGTTAGAGTCTGATCATGATGATGACCGTAGGGCTAGTCCCTTTTACTATTCAGACTCCGACGAGGATCTTGATGATGGTGATGTGATAAATGAGAATAGGATGGAAGAAGAAATAGACCCTCTTAGGTATGTCGACCCTAGAACCAGGATTGAGTGTGATAGTTCATTTAACATGCAATTTCCTTGTAAGATCAGATTTAAGAGCTTTAACGCCTATCTTAACTCATCTCTCCCAATGAACATAATCTCGCGTAATGAATACAATAAAATCATGGTAGATGAGTTAGAATACAATAGAGAAAACATTATTGCTAGGGCAATACCATTTCATGTGTTTGTTGGAAACTTGGTTTATCTTATTGAGTTCATGGTTATGGAGAATCTAGGAGAATTTATTGATGATAAGTTGACCCAAGTTGTGTTTGGAAAACCTTTCAAACGGTTGACCAACCTCGATGAAAAACTCATAGAAGGGATAATTACATTCTCGGATGGGGATGAAGATTTTGTCTATCAAATGCCCTGCACACACCCTAGGTTCAAGGATTTTTCCATGAAAAAGTGTAGTAGGTATCCGCCCATAGAAATGCTAAGTGAGAATGATAAGAGAAAAGGACTTAAATATACTCATGAAAAGAATAAACGATACTATCGCGGATGCTTAGAGTTAGGAGATGATTATAAGAAAGATGAGGCGACTATTAGATGGCTCATACTTGGTTATGTGAGCATAAGCGATACACGTTAACCCATGATCTTGAGTCTAGCTACAAGACTCGTAAATAAAGAAAAGCGCTTCTTGGGAGGCAACCCATGTTTTGTGTGATTTTATTTTGATTGTTTGTTATTTGCTTCCGTATGCATGCTTTATTTTTATTGTTGGTAGATCATGTTTCTAAACTAAATAGTGGAAATACTTTACTTTGTTGTTTTGGCCTAGTCTTAACTCCACCTAAAAGTATTTTTGCAAAAGTGATGAGGCGAAAAATGAACCACTTTTAGGGGGTCATTTAAGCCCGGAATTGAATTTATTTGAACAAATATTGCCTTAAATCGTTCCTTTTGTGATTTTAGGTACTTTGGGAGTGAAATCTGGAAAAGGAAACAATTCGGACGTTTTTGGAGCATAAAAGTGAAGAAAACACTAAAGTCTTAATTTTCCTTGCTAGGAACAGTAGGTGACGGCGTCAAGAAGGAATTCCTGACGGCGTCAAGAGTAAATTCCTTGACGACCCAGTACAGAATGGACGGCGTCACGAAGCAGGGCGTCAAGAGTAAAATGCATGACGGCCTGGAAAATGCTAACACATGACGGCGTCAGAAGTAGATCAAGGCAGTCCGAGAAGTATTTTGGCGGCGAGGTGACGGCGTCACAAGATTTGTCTTGACGCCGTCAGACCCTATTTCCTATATATAGTTTTCTAATTTTCACATAAAAAAAAGTTTTGGAGAAACCCTAAGTACGAACTTGGTGCGAATTTTACAGGTTTTTCAAGGGTTTTAAGCCCTTGATACCTTTCATGTATAATTGAGATAAGTATTCTTTTAATTCAATCAATATGTCTATGTGTTGGTTGTCTATATCTTGTTCTTGTATTAATTCCATCATGCTAGGCTAGATCTATCTTGTGTTTGGTTTGATCTAATGAAACCTAGATGTTAATTATGTGTTGATTACTTGTTTGTAGTTGTTTTGGATGAATGAATTCGATGTTAGGCTTAAGAAAACTGGCAGATCTCCAAATGGTAACATGCTTGAACGTCTTAGGAAACATGAACTGATGTGCACTAGGTTTTATTGGTTGTATTTAATGCATGAGCCACTGTTTACAATCCTTATGGTTGTGTTGGGCATGGTATAGGAGGAGATAAGAGCTCATAGGATTGGGGAGTTAAGTGCGCCACCCCATGAATGGTATTAAGGAATACAATCCGTCATCCACGCAACTATAACAAGTAATTAACGTGTAAAAGATGTCTAGGGAGTAGTGAAATCTAAGTAAACACATTTTCTCCACTTATTGCTCACAACCTTAGTTAATTTAGTTTATTTTCATTTCTAGTATTTTATTTTGATTGCATCTTTAGTATTGGGTTAGTTGACTAGCAACTAATTCCGCCCAAATCCTTCAAACCCGAGATTTTTACTTGCTTTCTAAAAAATATAAAAATACAAAAAGAATCATCCCTCACCTTTAGAACTAGTATTTATGTTTTCTAATCCTAGCGACACTATTCCTAGCTGAACGATCAATCCCCCGGTACTTGTCACTATACTATACTACAACGATCAGGTACACTACCTGGTGGGGGTTGTAAGCTTCTCAAGATCCCTTGAGAGGTAAAGCCTGGTGTGATTCCCACGTATCAAGTTTTTGGCGCCGCAGCCCGGGGAATAGTTATTGTCTAGGTTAGAATCTCTTTTTATTAGGTCTACTTGCTAGATTCCTTTCTAGTAAGATTTTATTTTTATTTTTAGGTTTTCTTTAGTCTATCTTATTTCTTTGTGTCTTTGTTCGTAACTCTTCACCACCTGCCATCATGGCAAACAACGAATCCTTTAACCTTAGGATCACTAGGAGTCGTAGTTCCACTAGAAACCTTGTCTTACCTTATGCGGAACCCGAAAGAGAAATGCATAGATTGAGACAATATCACTCAACTTCTTAACCATCTAGCGTTGCCATCGATTTTGATGCACCCCTTTCTGAAGAAAATTCAGAAAATCATGTCACAACCCCTAGCTCCCAACCCAACGACGAGATGAGTACCCCCGCAACTCCCATTCCTAAGCGCCTTAAGGACTACTCCTCCCCAACCTCTCGTGGCTTCTTAAACGCCATTGTCTACCCAAACGAACACACCAACGAGGTCTTGCATGCAAACGATGTTTGGCTTGTCCAAAGTGTGTGTAAGTTTTGCGGATTAGATGAGGAAGATCCAATCCAACACATTAAAGACTTCCTGAAAATAGTAGATACCCTCCATACGGATAGGGCTACTAGAGACACGTCCCGATTGCGATTCTTTCCTTTCACCCTATATGAAAAAGCCCAAGAATGGTATGATAAACTCCCTTTTGAATCTATTTTCACATGGGAGCAACTCATATCCAAGTTCTATGAGAAGTTCTTTCCACCTGGAAAAACCTCAGCGTTTAGAGATAGGATCCTCCGTTTCCGAAAAGGGAAGGACGAACCCTTCCATAAATCGTGGATTAGATTCAAAGATTTAATAAGACAAGTTCCCCATCACGGCATTGAGCTTTGGCTCTTGGTCCAAATCTTCAACGATAATATCTCCCCTAACGATCGGAACGGAATTAACCAATCTAGAAAAGGGAGATTGGCCAATCTTAGTGCCGAAGAAGGATGGGATAGGATTGAAGAATATGCTCAAGACCAGGATGACACTTGGGATGAACCTGAGTCGACTGTCAGCATTTCTGAAATCACCTCAAATCGGTTGAGAAAAATTCACAAAAGAGTGGAATACCTAGCTGGATCGCAATTACCTAAACAACTGTCAAATCCATACTTAATCTGCGATTACTGTGGGGGCCCGCATGAGGTAGAAGAATGCGGAGGAGCAGCCACAACTGAACATGCATGCTTGTCAGAAGGGGACATTTATGCTGATCCCTCCCTTTTGCCTTTTTACCAAAATGACGATTACACCCTCTGGGGAAATCTGGTAAAGAGAAAAGAAGGGGAGGAAGGCCCTGAATTCGAAATCAGGAGCACTTTTGAAGATGACCTTGGTCACTTCACTCAAGAAAAAGGCTTGCAAATGAAAGGTCTTAATGAGCTTTTCGACGAGCAGCAGGATGACATTGGAGAATTTTTCGACAAGCTTAACTCAGCCCTAGATAATCTTGAAATGCCATCAGTAAGCAAAAAAGACCCCATACTCGCGATAACCACACGAGCTGGAACAACAACCAAGGACCCACCTTACCCAAGCTCGTCCCCCATCACCCTCGATCCAAACAAACCTGGCGAGGAGGAGGAGGATGTCGGCGGCAAGACCCCCGACCAACCGCCCTTGACGATCCCTTCCCCATCAACCCTACCTAACCAACCTGTGAGAATCCCGTTTCCATCCCGATTAAGGAACCAGAAAACTGAGAATGACAACAAGAGATTCTTGTCATACCTAAAAGACTCGGTTGTCACCATACCCCTCCTTGATGCTTGCTATCACATGCCAAAGCATAGTGCATACTTTAAAAAACTACTTGCTAACCGGAAGAAACTCGAGGGTCTTGTGACCCTGGGGAAGAATGCTCAGTTGTGACCCATCGAGGGCTACCAAAAAAGGTAGACGATCCGGGCAGCTTCACCCTGCCTTGCTCCATAGGATCTCTATCAATCAAGAATGCTCTTGCCAATTTGGGAGCGAGTATCAATCTCATGCCTCACTCTATGTTCCTTAAATTAGGATACTTTGGATTAAAGTCTACCCGTATGAATATCCAACTAGCCGATAGATCGGTCAAATACCCCGTAGGGATATGCGAGAATGTGCTAGTCAAAGTTGGGAAATTCAAATTCCCGGTCGACTTCGTAATCCTGGATATGGAGGAGGATGACTTGGTACCCATCATCTTAGGGAGACCATTTCTTGCTACCGCTCGTGCAGTCATTGATGTCTATGATGGCAAATTAACCTTACGAGTGGGAACCGATAGCACAACCTTTGACATTAAGGATTCTATGGACCTCTCCCTCGAAGCAGCCAACCGGCTCTATTTCATCGGGGAAGTCGATGAACTCACAGATGTCATTGATAGTTGTGTCGATGAACAGATCGATGAAGGCTAGCTACGGGACGAGAGTTTTCTGCCTTTGCTAGAGGTAGAAAAGATGGAGGGTGTTGGTGCAGTCTCCTTCTACCCCAGACAAGAGGCAACGGAGCATCTCGAGCTCCGAAAGCCCGAAAACAAGCTCAAACCTTCTATTATCGAACCTCCTGAGTTAGATCTTAAAGAGCTTCCTAACCATTTGGAGTATGCCTTCCTTCAGGGAGAGGACCAACTGCCGGTAATCATAAACTCTTCCTTGGAACATGAACAAAAAGGTAAACTCTTAGAGGTCCTAAAGAAATACAAAGGGGTGCTCGCATGGAGTGTGGCCGACATTAAGGGGATTGACTCAACTTTTTGCACACATAAGATTCTCATGGAAGAAGATTATAAACCTACCGTGCAACCCCAGAGGCGGGTGAACCCTAACATTAAGGAAGTAGTAAAGAAAGAAGTTATCAAACTTGTGGATGCAGGATTGATTTACCCGATCTCGGATAGCCCATGGGTCAGTCCTGTGCAGGTTGTACCTAAGAAGGGTAGAATGACTGTAGTTAAGAATGACAAGGGTGAGATGGTGCCCCAGAGAACGGTCACTAGATGGCGGGTATGCATTGACTATCGAAAGCTCAATGATGCCACGAGGAAAGATCACTTTCCCTTGCCATTCATTGATCAGATGTTAGAGAGATTGTCTGGACACGAGTACTATTGCTTCTTGGATGGATTCTCTGGGTATTTTCAAATTCCCAAACCAACTTGGTGCTAAACTGGGAAAAGTGTCATTTCATGGTAAAAGAAGGGATTGTGTTAGGGCATAAGATCTCAGGGAACGGAATAGAGGTGGACCAAGCTAAAGTTGAAGCTATATCTAAGTTACCATACCCCACGACTGTTAAAGCAATACGCAGCTTCTTGGGGCATGCCGGGTTTTATCGGAGATTCATCAAAGACTTCTGATTCGCCTCAAACAGTCAGATAATATCAACCAAGTAATGGTCAACAAGTCAAACAGCTGAGGCAAATGCTTCCGAGGAATACAATGTTTTCCCGGGTCGTAAGTCCCAACGAGGTGTGCGATGTGATATTATAAACAAATCTGTGATTAGTGAATGTGAACAGGGAAGGTATAAAAGTGTGTGTGTGATTAGACTAGGGTTTTATAACTTAAAATAACTTATTTAGAACGATTACGTAAAACCTAGATATCTAAAACGTTTAAAACGTACACCAAATTAAAATCAGACGCGACTGCGTACTGAGAAAAAGGTGAGTTTTAAGAAAAATAAACTATAAGGGTTAAAAATGAAAATTCTATAAATTTAAACTTAAAATAAAATTAAAATGAAAATAAAACTATTTTTTAGATTATTATATTATTTATTATTAATTATTTAATTAAAAACTATTTAACTATTTAATTAGAAAATTATAAATACTACAAATTAAACTAAAAACTTATAAAAATATTTTCTAAACCTAAATTAGAACTTGAAGAAAGTATAAAAAATAAAAATAAATCTTTTTGTCTTTTTATGAATTTTCTATTAATTAAAAACTATTTATAATAATTATACTAATTAAACTAATTTAAATTACAAATATTATTAAACTAACTTAGAAAATTATGAAAAATTTTATATATCTAATTAACCATCATGGGAATCCTAAAAAATTATAAAAACTTTATTTTATATATTTTTAAACTAGTTAACTAATTATTATTCTATTTATTAATTATTAGCTAATTAAACTATTTAAATTATAAAAACTATTAAATGAACAGTATAAATCACAAGAAAATTTCTAAAATTATCTTATGACTTATAGAAGCTAGGAAAAATATAAAATATAGGTGTTACTATATAAAAACTAATTATGCTAATTAAAACTTATTTATTGATTAATTACTAATAAAACTATTTTTAATTCTAATTAATACTAAAAGACAAAATTAAAATCTGAGAAAATTATTATAATTACTTTAACCTAAAATGAAATTAATAAAAATATAAAAATACAACTTTCTTAATAAAAATGTAAAAATGAAAATTAAAATTAAATTGTATTAAATAGAAACTATCACTTAATTTTATATTGTTTTTTCTGGATTTTTATTTTACAAAACTAATTTATACCTAAATATAACTAACTTTTGTAAAAACAATATTTTTATAACTTATTAATAAGCTAGATATAAGCTAATTACCAAGGCAGTTGACTTTAGTTGACCCAAGTAGCAAATAAGCCAAAACTGACTTGTGTGGGACCCACTATGGTATATTCTGATTCTAATAAGCTAATTGGACTTGTCAAAGCTTAATTTAACTCAATAAGCTCAGTAGATAAGCTAAAAAGCCAAAATAAGCTAATCCAAAAACTGTTTTGAACACAGAATGGGGACAATGTTTTGAGTCTGATTTAAGTGGGGTCCACTTGGATTCAAGTCAAACAAAAAGTCAATACAGATAGCCTGGTAGGAGGGGGGTTGGGGGAACCTAAAGTCTAGGTGTGGGACCCACTGGGGTGGTCACAAAACACCACCAAAGTGGTGGGTGTGGATGAGGTCTGGTCTGAGCAGGGCAACACCTTGCCCTGCAGTTGTGTTTAGGGCTGAGTGGGACCCACTTACAAAAATCTTAAAAATATAAAAATGGTGGGATTTCAAAGTTGAGATGGTGGAGTACAAGTATACAAAAGCACAAAGCCTAATTCCTAATACTAAAATCTAGAAAAATCCTACAAGTTTTGGAAAAACCTGAGGAGTGTATTTTGACTTTTTAAGAAACTTTGAACTAGTTGACTTTTATGAATTTCTAACACTCCCTACTGGTTAAATAAGTTAATATAAGCTGTGATAATCCTAAATTAAGCTAGTCCTACAAGGTATAAGCTAATGGGTGAGTTTATGAACCACAAATCCTTGACAGTTAACTGTCAAGGACTTTGGAGGTTGATTTTGACTTTTGGCTTGATATGGACTTAGTTCCTTGGTTTCTTTAACCTAAATTATCCTATGTAAACATGTTTCAATCACAAACAACCACTGAACAACAGAAATGCACAGGGTATTCCCCTGTGCCAAACACTACCTTATATGACCAAATTTATGATTAACAAAACAAATAAGTGAATTAAACCTTAACTCTAATTCTTTATACTATAATATGATTATACTAAGATCAAATGAACACTTATCAATCACAATACAAGCATACACCTCAGATTTGTCAAAGATGAGGTTTCCACTGTGAAACTTTTGATTTTTGGAACAAATGAACCCTATGAACAATTAACTGATTTTAGTTGATATTATAACTAACAAATATCTAATAAACACTTAAAAACACTGATTAAACAGTAACAAACATTATTAAACTAAAAAGCATAAAATGGAAATTATCACTTACAAAGGTGTATGACTGAGAAGCCAAGAACCATGGACCAATCTCATAACCTAGTATCCCCCATAGGATTCTAAACCATAAAATAATCCAGATGACACCTACTCCATCTCTTTTCCTTCTTCTTTTTATGAATTTTTTATTTATTTCCTATTTATTCTATTTTCTTTAGAATTTTGAATTTAACCACCAAACTGAATTCTGAGCTATCTAAAAGCTTCCAAAAGCTTTGTCAGAGCTTAATTGGACTTATGAGATCAATAAAACAACAACAACAAACAACATACAACTAATTGAGATTTTGAGAATTCCTAAAAATGGCATAAACTGAGAACTGATATGAAACTTGAAATTGATTATGCATAAAGATTGAAATACATGATTTGAACTGAGAACAAGCTTTTTAATTGAAAATACAACTGAAAATAAAGTTTTACACTACCTACGGCTAATTTACTCTAAAACCTAAACTAATACTTTGGTTCTTCTGCTTCCCATCTCTTTTGTAGCTAGTTTCTGAGCTTGTGGGACCCACCAAGACAATTCCCACCAATCTTAGCCATTGATTGTGTTCCAATTAATCCAGGCCGTTTAAATGACTTTTTGCGCGCCAAAAAGTCATGGGACAGAGGAGGTAACTTGTGAGGGTTTCAAGGGTGATTAAGGGGTTTGGAGGTTTGTATGAGGTGGAGGGTGAGGTGGTGAAGTGTGGGGAGCAAGTTGGGACAGGTGGTGGTGGTGTGGTGGTATGGTTTTGGGAGGGAAATACGTAGGCTGGGTGGTTTTGTTTTAGGGGTGTTGACCGGGTCTTTGACCGAGGGGGTGGACTTGGGCTGTTGGTGGGCTTGGGTAAAAAGGTAGGGTGGGCTTGGATTTAGTTTAGTTTGGATTTGGTTTTGGATAGTAAGGTCCGTTTGGTTTATTTATTAACAAGGACCAATTTTTGTAGTTTGGTGAAAGTTAAGGGTGGGTTTTGTAAATTTACCAAAGTTCTCATAAGGTCCTAATTTGTCACATGTGAATAGTACAAGGTTATTTTTGATATTTTTTTATTTTTTAAATACCCGAGGACTAAAACTGACAATTCACCAAACTTGAAGGACTAAATGTGTAATTTATTCAAAACTTTCTCCCAGGGACTAAAAGTGACAATTATGAATACCCTAGGACCCTTAATGATAATTTTCCCATTTTAAACACTCGGGGACTAAAACTGTCAAGTTTGAAACTTTGAGGGACCTGTTTTGCCAAATTGTGAAACTTTAGGGACCAATCATGTAAATTCACCAAACTTCATACCAAGGACCATTCCTGCAAAAGATTATTAGTATAAGGACCAAAATTGCTTTTCTCAAAGTTTTTACATCCCAGGGACCATTTCTGTCAATTTCCAAAGTTGAGGGACTAAACTTGTAATTTTGTGAAACTTTGCACCAAAGGACTAAATATGTAACTTTATGATTAAAAAGGACCTTTGATGACTTTTTCATGTTTTAAGAATAACCAGGGACTAGTTTTGCCAATTTATGAAACTTGAGGGACTGAAACTGCCAATTATGCAAACTTTGTACGTTTTTCATCTGTTTTTGCATATTTTGCATTTAAAACATATAAAACACATCTTTAAGATATTTAAAGTATTTTGATACATATTTGAGTGTTTTTGTATGTTTTGGCAGTTCAGATTGGTATAAAATGATGAGTATTTAGACACTCATCAATCCCCCACACTAAACTATTGCTAGTCCCTAGCAATCTATTGAGAAAAACTTAATGGATTTGAAAAACTCTTTACCAAAAGCCATCACTTCTGGAGTAGCCAGGTGTAAGAACTGTGGCACACCTGATAACCGTGTGATTTTGAGCAAATCACCAGCTGTCAACGGATTTGATTAGTCTTTACCAAAAGCCGTTTGCTTCTGGACTAGCCAACTCTTGATGGAATAGTCAACATCTTGGTGAGCTGATTACCAATTATGGATTTTCTACGGCCTTTACCACAAGCCATAATCTTGCGGGCTAGCCAACTCATTAACTTTTGAGGATAATGGAGAGTTGAGGAACCATACAATTTTTGGCAAATTGCAAGCCATAAACGGGTTTGAGTTATCTTTACCAAGAACCGTTTGATCCTGGATTAGCCAATCCTGTTGTGGGTTAGACATGGAGGATTGATACCATTTATTGCGTTCTAAGTGAGAAAAAAAAATTAAAATTTTGGCTAAAATGGGGGTTCTTGATGGAACATGTGTTTAAATTCGTTAGAATAACGAATCTCCCCCCACACTTAGAACTGAATATTGTCCTCAATATTCAAAGCACCGGGTGTTAAACCGAACTTAGAACGTAAAAGGAAAACATTCTATAGCCTTCATTTAAGATGTATATACATACAATTATTTTTTAGATAAAACTTCTTAAATAGAAGCTATCACTATATGTACATTTTCTTTTTCATTCATTCATTTTTTTTTTTTTTTTTTTTTTTTTTAGAGATATATATATACAACATGTGGGGCATCTCCCCCACACTAGGGTGTTACACACGGGTGACAACCCATGTTTTTGCTAATGTTTTTGATTCCCGAGTCACTAGCTGGACTCGACCCCGAATTTATTTGTCCATGGGGAAGCAAGTGGAAGAGACAATCTCAATCGGACTTTCATTCAAGACGTTTGGATAAACATTTGAAGCACGTGAAAGTTCCACACCGATGAGATAAGTAACCGGCTCATAATTTATAAATGAGAATGCCGGGATCAAAGATAATGTCTTCACTCCCGAAAGAGTGAAGAACAGGATAGGGAACAGAATATATGAAGAAAAGGAAGAAAGTCATGATGAAAATCATGATTAACTCCTCATCCTCAATAGGAGAATTCATTGGTTCATGAATCTCCTCATTTAAGCTCGGTTGATCAAGACATATTATGGGTATGTCTAGATCAAAATAGAATTTATCATACTCAGGAGGAGATATGATATGAGTGAGTTCATCGGAGAACTCCTCAAAGGTGAATGATTCGTATTCGGGATTGATTTGAGTGAATTCACTTGGGAACTCCTCAATAGTAAATGATTCATAAACGGGAAGAGAATTATAAGAATGAGAAGTGGTATTGCCACTTATCTTCTCTTCCGTTTGATCAAAATGGAACGTTTGCAATTCAGGAATAGAATCATTGATCAAAATCTCACTATCCTTGACGGGGATAGGAGATGAAATAGGCTTTTCATTAAAAGCCTCGATTCTAGAAATGAGAAGATTAGCATTTAACAATGTAAGACGAAGAGATTCGTCTTGAATTATTTCTTCCTCATTCTCTTCTTCTGAGTTGACAAGCTCAGAAGGTAATTCCCCCACATAACTTATGTCTCCACAAGATAAAGAATAGTTCTCATCAGAATCAGAGAACGTCTCAATATGATTATTTGGAAAGACAAGAGGGGAAGGGATATCACACATATGCTCAAGAATTCCCTGTGACTCACTTGGGATTGGGACAAGGTTCTCAACACTAGACTTTATGAATTCGTCCGATTCCTTTGCAGGAACAGTGTCAAGATGCTCGTCCCCCATGTTCAGAGAGTGAGTGGGAACCTCGGGTGTGATAACATCATACAGAGGGAGCTGAGAAGGACTAGCAGTAATGGAGTCTACAAGTTCCATTATTTCTACTGCTGGTGATTCAGTTATATTCTTTTCTCCCTGTGTATGCATGGAAGGAGTCTCAACTGATGAACATGATGAGGAATCATCACTTTCATCATCTTCATAGAGAAGAGCAGCATTTTGAAATTTGGTACGTGTTATAGCTGCATGTTCTAAGACTAGTAATTCTTCCATGCTTCTTTCGTCTCTAGCAGCATGTTTTTCAGCAAGTAATTTCGTGATAGATTTATCACGAGAATATTGAGTGAGTGGAAACTGTGGGGGTGTGAATGTGTCAAAACCGGATGTATTAGAACTAGAACAATGTTCAGGTTTATAATACGGTTGACATTTAAAATCATCATGAGGACCCCCACAATGTACACAAGAAAAACTTGGTGCATTGTGAAACGACATATTAGCTAACTCCTCCTTAATGTTTTTAAGTTTCTCAAGAACCTCTAGACAAGGATCTTGCTGGTTTTGAGGAGTTGCTTGGTTCATTTGGTACTGTGGAGGTGGGTCTTGAAATGAATAGTCGTAATTGTTACAAGGAAATGGATTCCTTGTTTGACAATCAGAGCTAAAGTGTGGACCTCCACAGTACTCACAACAGTAAAACTGTTGAGTCTGGCTTGGTGTATTTTGATACGAAGCATCATTGAAATTTGGATAATATGATTCTTGCTCGTATGAATGTGATGGGTAGTTTGAAAATTTTGAGGAGTCGTTGTATGAGTTTTGATTAGGATCATAAGCAAATGAATTACTCGATCCACAAAACAAACAACTCCCATTTTGAATATCATTACCACATTGTTCACATGTACACCAATGACATGGAAAACCGAAAAGAGGCTCACCACAACCGTCACAAGGAATAAAAGCCGGAGGGGGGACAAGTGGTGTGCTCTTAGAGCTAGGAATTTCCACCACTTCCGTTATGGTCTCGGGTTTTGGTTCTTGATAAACGTGAAGGTTAGGTAAGTCGTTTTTTTCAGTTACTGCCCTGAGCTCTGTACGTTTGCTTGACAAACTTTTAACCATAAACCGTGAAAGATCAGGATTGATTTTTGAAGGTTTAGAAGCATTTGTGAGCTCAGGTTTTTGGACAACCGTGGTTTGGACGTAATTAGCACCTCCATCGTCAGAAGAAAGTACAAGGTCCTTTGTCACCTCGGTTTCATGATCTCTTTCCCTCACCGGAGAGGGAATAGGAATCAAAGGTCTATCATAATCAACATGACATCTCGATATTTTTGACAAGGCCATAAGTTTTTCAACTTCGCTTTTAAAGGCCCTTTGTTTAAAGAAATCGTCATCGAGAGATGCCATTAGAATCAATTATGAGATAAGTGGAAGAAGGTAGAATCAAAGGGTTTTGGGGATGAGAAATGAAGAATCAAATAGGTAAGGGTGTAAAGGTGAATATTTTTGGGTTTTGATTTATAAAAATATGGATAAAAGATGGTAAATATACAATGGATGTATATCCAGAATCACTAATACGCAAAAACGTTTAGAATAAGCGCACAACCTCCCCGGCAGCGGCGCCAAATTTTGATTCGCCTCAAACAGTCAGATAATATCAACCAAGTAATGGTCAACAAGTCAAACAGCTGAGGCAAATGCTTCCGAGGAATACAGTGTTTTCCCGGGTCGTAAGTCCCAACGAGGTGTGCGATGTGATATTATAAACAAATCTGTGATTAGTGAATGTGAACAGGGAAGGTATAAAAGTGTGTGTGTGATTAGACTAGGGTTTTATAACTTAAAATAACTTATTTAGAACGATTACGTAAAACCTAGATATCTAAAACGTTTAAAACGTACACCAAATTAAAATCAGACGCGACTGCGTACTGAGAAAAAGGTGAGTTTTAAGAAAAATAAACTATAAGGGTTAAAAATGAAAATTCTATAAATTTAAACTTAAAATAAAATTAAAATGAAAATAAAACTATTTTTTAGATTATTATATTATTTATTATTAATTATTTAATTAAAAACTATTTAACTATTTAATTAGAAAATTATAAATACTACAAATTAAACTAAAAACTTATAAAAATATTTTCTAAACCTAAATTAGAACTTGAAGAAAGTATAAAAAATAAAAATAAATCTTTTTGTCTTTTTATGAATTTTCTATTAATTAAAAACTATTTATAATAATTATACTAATTAAACTAATTTAAATTACAAATATTATTAAACTAACTTAGAAAATTATGAAAAATTTTATATATCTAATTAACCATCATGGGAATCCTAAAAAATTATAAAAACTTTATTTTATATATTTTTAAACTAGTTAACTAATTATTATTCTATTTATTAATTATTAGCTAATTAAACTATTTAAATTATAAAAACTATTAAATGAACAGTATAAATCACAAGAAAATTTCTAAAATTATCTTATGACTTATAGAAGCTAGGAAAAATATAAAATATAGGTGTTACTATATAAAAACTAATTATGCTAATTAAAACTTATTTATTGATTAATTACTAATAAAACTATTTTTAATTCTAATTAATACTAAAAGACAAAATTAAAATCTGAGAAAATTATTATAATTACTTTAACCTAAAATGAAATTAATAAAAATATAAAAATACAACTTTCTTAATAAAAATGTAAAAATGAAAATTAAAATTAAATTGTATTAAATAGAAACTATCACTTAATTTTATATTGTTTTTTCTGGATTTTTATTTTACAAAACTAATTTATACCTAAATATAACTAACTTTTGTAAAAACAATATTTTTATAACTTATTAATAAGCTAGATATAAGCTAATTACCAAGGCAGTTGACTTTAGTTGACCCAAGTAGCAAATAAGCCAAAACTGACTTGTGTGGGACCCACTATGGTATATTCTGATTCTAATAAGCTAATTGGACTTGTCAAAGCTTAATTTAACTCAATAAGCTCAGTAGATAAGCTAAAAAGCCAAAATAAGCTAATCCAAAAACTGTTTTGAACACAGAATGGGGACAATGTTTTGAGTCTGATTTAAGTGGGGTCCACTTGGATTCAAGTCAAACAAAAAGTCAATACAGATAGCCTGGTAGGAGGGGGGTTGGGGGAACCTAAAGTCTAGGTGTGGGACCCACTGGGGTGGTCACAAAACACCACCAAAGTGGTGGGTGTGGATGAGGTCTGGTCTGAGCAGGGCAACACCTTGCCCTGCAGTTGTGTTTAGGGCTGAGTGGGACCCACTTACAAAAATCTTAAAAATATAAAAATGGTGGGATTTCAAAGTTGAGATGGTGGAGTACAAGTATACAAAAGCACAAAGCCTAATTCCTAATACTAAAATCTAGAAAAATCCTACAAGTTTTGGAAAAACCTGAGGAGTGTATTTTGACTTTTTAAGAAACTTTGAACTAGTTGACTTTTATGAATTTCTAACACTCCCTACTGGTTAAATAAGTTAATATAAGCTGTGATAATCCTAAATTAAGCTAGTCCTACAAGGTATAAGCTAATGGGTGAGTTTATGAACCACAAATCCTTGACAGTTAACTGTCAAGGACTTTGGAGGTTGATTTTGACTTTTGGCTTGATATGGACTTAGTTCCTTGGTTTCTTTAACCTAAATTATCCTATGTAAACATGTTTCAATCACAAACAACCACTGAACAACACAAATGCACAGGGTATTCCCCTGTGCCAAACACTACCTTATATGACCAAATTTATGATTAACAAAACAAATAAGTGAATTAAACCTTAACTCTAATTCTTTATACTATAATATGATTATACTAAGATCAAATGAACACTTATCAATCACAATACAAGCATACACCTCAGATTTGTCAAAGATGAGGTTTCCACTGTGAAACTTTTGATTTTTGGAACAAATGAACCCTATGAACAATTAACTGATTTTAGTTGATATTATAACTAACAAATATCTAATAAACACTTAAAAACACTGATTAAACAGTAACAAACATTATTAAACTAAAAAGCATAAAATGGAAATTATCACTTACAAAGGTGTATGACTGAGAAGCCAAGAACCATGGACCAATCTCATAACCTAGTATCCCCCATAGGATTCTAAACCATAAAATAATCCAGATGACACCTGCTCCATCTCTTTTCCTTCTTCTTTTTATGAATTTTTTATTTATTTCCTATTTATTCTATTTTCTTTGGAATTTTGAATTTAACCACCAAACTGAATTCTGAGCTATCTAAAAGCTTCCAAAAGCTTTGTCAGAGCTTAATTGGACTTATGAGATCAATAAAACAACAACAACAAACAACATACAACTAATTGAGATTTTGAGAATTCCTAAAAATGGCATAAACTGAGAACTGATATGAAACTTGAAATTGATTATGCATAAAGATTGAAATACATGATTTGAACTGAGAACAAGCTTTTTAATTGAAAATACAACTGAAAATAAAGTTTTACACTACCTACGGCTAATTTACTCTAAAACCTAAACTAATACTTTGGTTCTTCTGCTTCCCATCTCTTTTGTAGCTAGTTTCTGAGCTTGTGGGACCCACCAAGACAATTCCCACCAATCCTAGCCATTGATTGTGTTCCAATTAATCCAGGCCGTTTAAATGACTTTTTGCGCGCCAAAAAGTCATGGGACAGAGGAGGTAACTTGTGAGGGTTTCAAGGGTGATTAAGGGGTTTGGAGGTTTGTATGAGGTGGAGGGTGAGGTGGTGAAGTGTGGGGAGCAAGTTGGGACAGGTGGTGGTGGTGTGGTGGTATGGTTTTGGGAGGGAAATACGTAGGCTGGGTGGTTTTGTTTTAGGGGTGTTGACCGGGTCTTTGACCGAGGGGGTGGACTTGGGCTGTTGGTGGGCTTGGGTAAAAAGGTAGGGTGGGCTTGGATTTGGTTTTGGATAGTAAGGTCCGTTTGGTTTATTTATTAACAAGGACCAATTTTTGTAGTTTGGTGAAAGTTAAGGGTGGGTTTTGTAAATTTACCAAAGTTCTCATAAGGTCCTAATTTGTCACATGTGAATAGTACAAGGTTATTTTTGATATTTTTTTATTTTTTAAATACCCGAGGACTAAAACTGACAATTCACCAAACTTGAAGGACTAAATGTGTAATTTATTCAAAACTTTCTCCCAGGGACTAAAAGTGACAATTATGAATACCCTAGGACCCTTAATGATAATTTTCCCATTTTAAACACTCGGGGACTAAAACTGTCAAGTTTGAAACTTTGAGGGACCTGTTTTGCCAAATTGTGAAACTTTAGGGACCAATCATGTAAATTCACCAAACTTCATACCAAGGACCATTCCTGCAAAAGATTATTAGTATAAGGACCAAAATTGCTTTTCTCAAAGTTTTTACATCCCAGGGACCATTTCTGTCAATTTCCAAAGTTGAGGGACTAAACTTGTAATTTTGTGAAACTTTGCACCAAAGGACTAAATATGTAACTTTATGATTAAAAAGGACCTTTGATGACTTTTTCATGTTTTAAGAATAACCAGGGACTAGTTTTGCCAATTTATGAAACTTGAGGGACTGAAACTGCCAATTATGCAAACTTTGTACGTTTTTCATCTGTTTTTGCATATTTTGCATTTAAAACATATAAAACACATCTTTAAGATATTTAAAGTATTTTGATACATATTTGAGTGTTTTTGTATGTTTTGGCAGTTCAGATTGGTATAAAATGATGAGTATTTAGACACTCATCAACTTCTCCAAAATTGCTCGGCCAATGACTCAATTACTTGTGAAGGATGCTCCGTTCGATTTTTCCCAAGAATGCAAGGATGCATTCGATCTCCTAAAAAAGGAACTTACACAAGCTCCAATCATGATCACACCCAACTGGGAGTTACCATTTGAAATCATGTGTGACGCTAGCGACTTCGCTGTCGGGGCTGTATTAGGCCAACGGCGTGACAAGCTTTTCCAACCTATTTACTACGCTAGAAAAATCATGAATCTCGCTCAAGAGAATTACTCCACCACCGAGAAAGAATTATTAGCCGTAGTGTTTGCGTTCGACAAATTCTGACAATATCTTGTCCTTTCAAAAACAGTCGTCTTCACTGATCACTCGGCTCTTCGATATCTTTTTGCGAAGCAGGATGCTAAGCCACGACTAATTCGGTGGATCTTGTTGCTACAAGAATTCGATGTTGAGATTCGTGATAAGAGGGGGCAGAAAATCTGGCCGCAGATCATCTATCTCGTCTCGAAAACCCCTTGGATAAGCACGATAGAAGTGAGATTAGGGATTCATTTCCTGACGAACAACTCATGTTAATGATTGATTCGGAGCCGTGGTACGCCGATTTTGCTAATTACCTCGCAAGTAGACTTGTTCCTGAACACCTGACTAGGTACGAAAGGAAAAGGTTCTTTTCTCAGCTAAAATACTACTTTTGGGATGAACCATTTTTATTCCGAAGGTGTCCTGACCAAATTATAAGACGCTGTGTTTCGGAAAGTGAGGCAGTAAAGATTATGAGGGAATGTCACTCTGGTCCCTCTGGCGGGCATCATGGGATAAACACTACCCCCGAAAGATTTTCGATGCGGGATTCTATTGGCCTACAATTTTCCGTGATGTAAAAGAAATGGTGCAGGCATGCGATGCATGTCAACGGACCGGGAACATATCACATAGGGATGAAGGACCTCAGAACTTTATACAAGTATGTGAGGTCTTCGATGTTTGGGGAATTGACTTCATGGGACCCTTTCCATCTTCAGGGGGAACGAATACATTTTAGTCGCCATCGATTATGTTTCAAAATGGGTTGAGGCACAAGCCCTTAGGACCAGTGATGCCAGAGTAGTTATTCATTTCCTGAAAAAGCTTTTCGCTAGATTCGGGATTCCTAAAGCTCTCATCAGTGATAGGGGTACCCATTTTTGCAATGCACAAATGGAAAAGGTTATAAAGAGGTATGGAGTATCCCATCGGTTCTCCACCGCCTATCATCCACAAACCAATGGCCAATTCGAAAACACCAACAGGGCTATTAAAAGAATACTTGAAAAGACGGTTAGTCAAAATAGAAAGGACTGGTCATTTAAACTCGACGAAGCCTTATGGGCATTCCGAACCGCCTACAAAACACCTATTGGAACGACCCCGTTTCGCATGGTGTATGGTAAGGCATGTCACTTACCAGTGGAATTAGAACATAAGGCTTATTGGGCGCTTAAGACATGTAACTTAGATTACACAATTGCTGGAACTAATAGGTTCTTGCAATTACACGAGCTTGACGAGCTTAGGTTAGAAGCCTACGAATCTTCCATCACATATAAAGAGAGAGCAAAAAGATGGCATGACCAGAGGATTAAGAAACCCAAAGAATTTTCAGAGGGAGACCAAGTCCTATTGTACAATTCTCGGCTGAGATTATTTCCGGGAAAACTTAAGTCTAGATGGTATGGACCGTTTACGGTAAAGAATTCCTCTAAAACTGGAGCCGTGATGTTATTAGACGATGAAGGTAGGGAATTTACTGTTAACATACAATGTGTAAAACATTATCAAGAAAATAACAATGAAATGATTAGTGAGGAGGATGTGACGTTTGATGATGAGGTCACGTAGTAACCCATGACCTTGAGTCTAGCTACAAGACTCGTAAATAAAGAAAAACGCTTCTTGGGAGGCAACCCATGTTTTGTGTAATTTTATTTTGTTTGTTTGTTATTTGCTTCCGTATGCATGCTTTATTTTTATTGTTGGTTGATCATGTTTCTAAAATAAATAGTGGAAATACTTTACTTTGTTGTTTTGGCCTAGTCTCAACTCCACCTAAAAGTATTTTTGCAAAAGATAAGTGTAAGGGGAAACCCCAAATATGTTTTTAAGAAACAAACCGATCATGATTCTCCACAATATTAAATGAACATGTATATTCGTATTTATTAGAGTCAAATGCTTGTATTGAGTCATAATGAAGTTTTGCAGGATTTTCCAGGAAGTAGGACCAAGTTTTTCCAGAAATACTTGTTAGTGCAATTTTAGCGCCAAATTTAAAATTTTTTACAACATTTAGGAGTGAAACTTTAGCCATAGCAAGCGTCTCATGGATAGGAGATTGTATGACTAGCACATAACCGTACTTTCAGAAAAATTTTCCACCAAAATATGTGAGGTTCGCCTTTAGATTTGATAGGAAAAGCATTTACTATTAGTGCTTATGAGTGTACCGGTAGCATTTAGATTCTAGAACTTGCGTTAGTGATGCATCCCGAGACCGCTAGTGAGACTACATTCGTGTAGTAGGATTTACTACATGATAAGAGGCATTAGGATCACCCTTGTGTTAAACCCGTATCATAATTACTTGACCATTTAAGTCATATTACTTGGCTAGTTAAGTCAACTAATTTTTCCCACACCCTTAGCGTTGTACTCATTTTTAGTACACGAAACCCCTAGTACACCCCTCCGAGCCTATCTTTTCGTTTCTAACTTTAAGCATCTTACTTAAAGGAAGAATTTGTTACACCCCACTTAAATGTACACCCAAATCGCCTTAGCCTTCCGTGTATGCGCTCATTTTTAGTGCATTATTGTTATTTGTTAAACCCTAAGTTAACTATCTAATTAATTACATGGTTGCTAAGTCGAGTCATATCCTTGTACATATTATTTTGGGACGATTGGGATTCATGGGTAAAGTACTTATTTTATGGAGTAATGGGGAAGAACATCACATATTACCCCCATATGTACGATAATCTTAAAAGTGCTCCAAGTGTTTTGATTTTCTTAATTCGAGTCATTATATTAGTTTATTGTAAAGTATGTAAAGATTCAAGTGTAAGGGAAATGTTCATTCCCTATGATGTATTATTTTGGATGGTAGGTAAGAGTGTATGCAAAAAAAAAAAAAATACGTAGTAAATAAATAAAAAAATAAAATAAAAAAAATCGAAAAAATAGAAAAAGAAAAGAAAAAAAATAGAAAAAGAAAAGAGAAAAAACATACGGACTACCATCCCGTTTCATTCTATGTTTATTTTATGTTTTTGTTATTTTTGATTTATTAGCTTAAGTCGAGTCTAGTCTTGGCTTAGCAACGCCATATTGTACATGTAATTAACCAAGATTGTTAACTCGCCACTAGTAAAACTTCCTTTATCCAACAAAACCGTGTATTTCATATCCCTACATCTAACGTTACAACTCTTTAAAAGACCTCTATGATAGTTTATCCTAGGTGCTTACGCCATGTGGTGGAGGATTGATCCTTTCCCAAGTCTATGGTAATCTATTTTGCTATGACAGGTAGTGAGAGATATCTTCCGTTTTCATATTGTAATTTATACTTTATTACACCCGAGAGATGTGAGTATCTAAACACTATTTGTGAGGTGCTAGCGTATGACCTCCGTGCTTGTCTTTGGTCTTTAGTGGAACGATTATTTGTTGTAATTACTTTTATATTAGTGTTAAATGACCCCTAACTTGTATTTTGACTAGAATAAAAGCGCATTTGCTTGAGGACAAGCAAATCTCAAGTGTGAGGGTATATGATGAGGCAAAAAATGAACCACTTTTAGGGGGTCATTTAAGCCCGAAATTGAATTTATTTGATCAAATATTGCCCTAAATCGTTCCTTTTGTGATTTCAGGTACTTTGGGAGTGAAATCTGGAAAAGGAAGCAATTCGGACGTTTTTGGAGCATAAAAGTGAAGAAAACGCCAAAGTCTTAATTTTCCTTGCTGGGAACAGTAGGTGACGGCGTCAAGAAGGAATTCCTGACGGCGTCAAGAGTAAATTCCATGACGACCCAGTACAGAATGGACGGCGTCACGAAGTAGGGCGTCAAGAGTAAAATGGATGACGGCCTGGAAAATGCTAACACATGACGGCGTCAGAAGTAGATCAAGGCAGTCCGAGAAGTATTTTGGCGGCGAGGTGACGGCGTCACAAGATTTGTCTTGACGCCGTCAGACCCTATTTCCTATATATAGTTTTCTAATTTTTACATAAAAAAAAGAAGTTTTGGAGAAACCCTAAGTACGAACTTGGTGCGAATTTTACACGTTTTTCAAGGGTTCTAAGCCCTTGATACCTTTCATGTGTAATTGAGATAAGTATTCTTTTAATTCAATCAATATGTCTATGTGTTGGTTGTCTATATCTTGTTCTTGTCTTAATTCCATCATGCTAGGCTAGATCTATCTTGTGTTTGCTTGGATCTAATGAAACCTAGATGTTAATTATGTGTTGATTACTTGTATGTAGTTGTTTTGGATGAATGAATTCGATGTTAGGCTTAAGAAAACTGGCAGATCTCCAATTGGTAACATGCTTGAATGTCTTAGGAAACATGAACTGATGTGCACTAGGTTTTATTGGTTTTATTTAATGCATGAGCCACTGTTTACAATCCTTATGGTTGTGCTGGGCATGGTATAGGAGGATATAAGAGCTCATAGGATTAGGGAGTTAAGTGCGCCACCACATGAATGGTATTAAGGAATACAATCCGTCATCCACGCAACTATAACAAGTAATTAACGTGTAAAAGATATCTAGGGAGTAGTGAAATCTAAGTAAACACATTTTCTCCACTTATTGCTCACAACCTTAGTTAATTTAGTTTATTTTCATTTCTAGTATTTTATTTTGATTGCATCTTTAGTATTGGGTTAGTTGACTAGCAACTAATTCCGCCCAAATCCTTCAAACCCGAGATTTTTACTTGCTTTCTAAAAAATATAAAAATACAAAAAGAATCATCCCTCACCTTTAGAACTAGTATTTAGGTTTTCTAATCCTAGCGACACTATTCCTAGCTGAACGATCAATCCCCCGGTACTTGTCACTATACTATACTACAACGATCAGGTACACTGCCTGGTGGGGGTTGTAATCCCTTGAGAGGTAAATCCTGGTGCGATTCCCACGTATCAAAAAGATAAGTGTAAGGGGAAACCCCAAATATGTTTTTAAGAAACAAACCGATCATGATTCTCCACAATATTAAATGAACATGTATATTCGTATTTGTTAGAGTCAAATGCTTGTATTGAGTCATAATGAAGTTTTGCAGGATTTTCCAGGAAGTAGGTGATAAAGTCGTTTTAGTATAGGTTTATTTTTCCAAAGAAATACTCGTGAAAGTATTTCCCCGGGTCGTGTCCCAACGAAGGTAGAATGGAATCTCGAATTATCGGTTTGTGAATCGTGAGGTGAAAAGTGAGATATAATAGTGATTTTGTGAAATTAAAACTACGGATATCAAACATAAACTAAAAGGCAACAATCAAACATATAAAATGATCTAAAAAGAGATAAATGTGAAATATGTTTGCTAAGTGACGAGAAAAATTCATTAAGTGTGGACTAAGGTTTGATGACGAATTATATTCCTTAAACAAGACTATTTTCTCACAACGTTGGTTTATTTTGAAAATAATCCTTTAAAAAGAAAATAATTACTAGATTTGTAATTTGATTATTCTCCGGCTTTTGCCCTTCAAATAATAAAACTACAAATCTAAATAATCTCACTAATTATTAATCACAATCCCTTTTTATTAATCCACACTTAAATCACAAATCCAAATCACTTAACAAACACCAATAAGCTACTTGCTACGCATATCAATTAAACTAATAAACACAAATATTCCAACAAACATGATTTATATTAACAAACTAATGATATAAAATTGAAAAGGAATAGAAAGTAGAACCCGATCTAACGCGACGAGAATAATAAACCACCCGATTTTATAAACTTGTTAAATTATAAAGTTTATTTCTTTAATAGTTTTAATATCACCAAATAGTAAATAAAGTTTTTGACTTTAATCACCAAATAGCTTTATAAAAACTATAAAAGCTATAAGCTTTGGTTAATAAGCAAGCTTATAAAACCCTTAAGCTCCTCGCCTTATGTAGAGAATGATGAGAAACTAAGAAAGATCACAACTTTATGCAACATTAGTACAATTAAGCTCTTGAATAAACTAGATCTAGATTCAATAAGCTATAGAAAAGCTAATCAAATTTAGACAAACTAGTAATAGAACCAAAAAGCTAGAAAGCTAGTAGATCTATACTAGTTATGAATCAACCAAAGCTAAAAAGCTAGATTGATTAGAAGAAAATAAGAGATAAACTAAGGAGATGAAAAGTATTAAGCTAATTTGATTTATTTAAAAAAAAACTTTTAAAATAAAAAGAGATTAAGTGAATATAAGCTAAAATTTATTAGATCTAATAATACTAAAGAAATTATGAAAAAAAATTAAGAAATAAAAAAAATGCGTATTCAATAATCTAATCTAATAAGCTATAAAAAGCTATTAAGCTAAAATAGATTTTTAGAATAAAGAAAATGAAAATAAAAGAAAGAGATGAGAATAGAAGAATAAGCTAAAAACAAGCATTTTTCATTAATAAGTAAAAGTTTAATACAATACCTTCTTAAAAATAAGCTTGAATAAAACTACAATTCAATTAAGCTAAACAAAATAAAAATACTACTAAAAATAATAAAACTACTACTACTCTTCTACTCCTAATAAAAAGACAATGTGTGAAAAATGATGTAAGGAAAAAGCTGCCAAATGAGTGCCAATCATTGGTATTTATAGCATGATTCTTCATTCTCGAAAGTTCCAAAGACGCTCCCATTCAATATATCCGGACAGAATTTTTTTTGATAGCAAGGCCACGTGTCGGTTGGATATTGGATAGAGGTGCATCATCAAGACCATGTGGCAGCGAGTTATTGGTTGCTGAGGGAGTAAACATGTGAGTGGGAGAAAGGCTCGAAGTACACGCACTTTTGTTGATTTAATTTTGGAGCTTGAAGTACACGTGCGCTGGCCATTCATTCCTTTGCACTAATATTTGTTCTTTTGCTCTCTCATTTCTTTATTTCTTTCACATGCTGGTCTTCAATCGCTGGTCCCCACATAAATGAATAATATCTTCATTTCAATTATTTGTTTTGTTCTATGGCTTCACGTGACCACCGTATTTCAATTTTGCAATTTACTTCTCTTTTTTACTTCTTCTATTTTTGTTTGTCTTCAAATCCTCACGTAGCATGCAAATGTAATTTATCCCTTTTTCACGCACAACTTGTAGCTTTATTATTTCTTCACATGCAACTAGAAAAGAGAGGTCACCATTTTTATTTTTCTTAATTCTCGATTTTGTCGTTTGTGGCCATGGGCTTGTCATCTTTTCATTTATTTCGAATAGCAGCTGACGACATAAAGCTTGGGATCACGTGGCTTCATTTTTATTTTTGCTTCACCTGGTCTTTCATTTCAATATTAAGTGCCACGTTGCAAACTTGTCTTCACGTAATTCTTCAACCAAAAAGGCCTTGGATAAAATAATTTTGGTGCGTAGCCTCTAAGCTTTGTTGTGTGCAAACTTGAGATAGCAGTGGGCCTTTGGTTAGAATTTGATGGCAATGGACTTTAATAATCTTCGATGGGCCTTGTCTTCATTTTCAGTATTGCAAGCATTGAGGACATATATGATCACGTGGGCTGGACTTGTTTTTGCAAAGAAGTGCACACAGCTGGGCTTGATTGGGTTTCGTGGCTGTCTTCGAAATATCTCATTTGCCTCAATGCTCAAAATAAATTAACACTGATTCCATAATTTCGTGTTCTTTCCAATCTCGTGCTCGTTTTGTCTATTTTCCCTTGACTTTTGTCCATTTTTATATCCGATACCTGCACATGCACAAAACACAAAACAAGCAAATATTTGGCATTTTTAATATGTTTTTGGTCTCATTAGTCCGGTTTTTGGTCAAATAATAGTGAGTGAATCAGCACTCACCAGTAGGACCAAGTTTTTCCAGAAATTTTCCGGAAACTTAACATAAGAATTTCTGCAGGTCACTTCTGACGGCGTCAAGAGTTAACTCTTGACGGCGTCACGTGTAAAAATCTGGAAATTTTACCGGTTTTGTTTTTCTAACGGAGTCTTATGGTTTTTGTGTATTATTAAGTTTTATAATCTCCAGGAAATCTGCAAATTTCATTCCACAAGCATTATATCTTATCTCGTTTTCTAGGATTTAGTAACTTATATAGGATGCCGCCGATTTTATGCGAGGTTGTCTTGTCTATTTTCTCAGGATTAACAGGTTATGTATGACAAGAAGATGATTTATATTCTGGAAGGGAAGCTTTGATTGTTCATTTTCTTGGACGAAGATTTAACCTGGCCACCTTATTATCCATACCGAGCGAATCAGGGGAGTATTTGATTTCATTCTTTTTACTTTTTCACTTTTACATTCTTTACTTGAACATTGGGGACAATGTTCATCTTAAGTGTAAGGGGAGGGTAAAAAGATGATACCTTGCATATACACTTTCGCTTGAGTTTGTTTTGTTTAATAGTAGATGTGTAATAAAACTATGAGAAATACTTGTTAGTGTAATTTTAGCGCCAAATTTAAAATTTTTTACAACATTTAGGAGTGAAACTTTAGCCATAGCAAGCGTCTCATGGATAGGAGATTGTATGACTAGCACATAACCGTATATTCAGAAAAAATTTCCACCCAAATATGTGAAGTTCGCCTTTAGATTTGATAGAAAAAGCATTTACTATTAGTGCTTATGAGTGTACCGGTAGTATTTAGATTCTAAAACTTGCGTTAGTGATGCATCCCGAGACCGCTAGTGAGACTACATTCGTGTAGTAGGATTTACTACATGATTAGAGGCATTAGGATCACCATTGTGTTAAACCCGTATCATAATTACTTGACCATTTAAGTCATATTACTTGGCTAATTAAGTCAACTAAATTTTCCCACACCTTTAGCGTTGTACTCATTTTTAGTACACGAAACCCCTAGTACACCCCTCCGAGCCTATCTTTTCGTTTCTAACTTTAAGCATCTTACTTAAAGGAAGAATTTGTTACACCCCACTTAAATGTACACCCAAATCGCCTTAGCCTTCCGTGTATGCGCTCATTTTTAGTGTATTATTGTTATTTGTTAAACCCTAAGTTAACTATCTAATTGATTACATGGTTGCTAAGTCGAGTCATATCCTTGTACATATTGTTTTGGGACGATTGGGACTCATGGGTAAGTGCTTATTTTATGGAGTAATGGGGAAGAACATCATATATTACCCCCATATGTGCGTTAATCTTAAAAGTGCTCCAAGTGTTTTGATTTTCTTAAATCGAGTCATTAGTTTAGTTCATTGTAAAGTATGTAAAAATTCAAGTATAAGGGGAATGTTCATTCCCTATGATGTATTATTTTGGATGGTAGTGTCAGAGTATATGCAAAAAAAAAAAAAAAAAAAAAAAAAAAAAAAAAAAAAAATCAAAAAATCAAGAAAAAGAAAAGAAAAAAAACATACGGACTACCATCCCTTTTTATTCTATGTTCATTTTTATGTTTTTGTTATTTTTCATTTATTAGCTTAAGTCGAGTCTAGTCTTGGCTTAGCAACGCCATATTGTACATGTAATTAACCAAGATTGTTAACTCGCTACCAGTAAAAACTTCCTTTATCCAACAAAACCGTGTATTTCATATCCCTACACCTAACGTTACAACCCTTTAAAAGACCTCTTTGATAGTTTATCCTAGGTGCTTACGCCATGTGGTGGAGGTTTGATCCTTTCCCAAGCATATGGTAATCTATTTTGCTATGACAGGTAGTGAGAGATATCTTCCGTTTCCATATTGTAATTTATACTTTATTACACCCGAGAGATGTGAGTATCTAAACACTATTTGTGAGGTGCTAGTATATGACCTCCATGCTTGTCTATTGGTCTTTAGTGGAACAATTATTTGTTGTAATTACTTTTATATTAGTGTTAAATGACCCCTAACTTATATTTTGACTAGAATAAAAGCGCATTTGCTTGAGGACAAGCAAATATCAAGTGTAAGGGTATATGATGAGGCGAAAAATGAACCACTTTTAGGGGGTCATTTAAGCCCGGAATTGAATTTATTTGATCAAATATTGCCCTAAATCGTTCCTTTTGTGATTTTAGGTACTTTGGGAGAGAAATCCGGAAAAAGAAGCAATTCGGACGTTTTTGGAGCATAAAAGTGAAGAAAACGCCAAAGTCTTAATTTTCCTTGCTGGGAACAGTAGGTGACGGCGTCAAGAAGGAATTTCTGACGGCGTCAAGAGTAATTTCCATGACGACCCAGTACAGAATTGACGGCGTCACGAAGTAGGGCGTCAAGAGTAAAATTCATAACGGCCTGGAAATGCATAACACATGACGGCGTCAAAAGTAGATCAAGGCAGTCCGAGAAGTATTTTGGCGGCGAGATGACGGCGTCACAAGTTTGTTCTTGACGCCGTCAGACCCTATTTCCTATATATAGTTTTCTAATTTTCACATTAAAATGAGAGAAGTTTTGGAGAAACCCTAAGTACGAACTTGGTACGAATTTTACAGGTTTTTCAAGGGTTCTTAGCCCTTTATCCCTTTCATGTGTAATTGAGATAAGTATTCTTTTAATTCAATCAATATGTCTATGTGTTGGTTGTCTATATCTTGTTCTTATCTTAATTCCATCATGCTAGGCTACATCTATCTTGTGTTTGCTTGGATCTAATGAAACCTAGATGTTAATTATGTGTTGATTACTTGTTTATGGTTGTATTGGATGAATGATTTCAATGTTAGGCTTAAGAAAACTGGCAGATCTCCAAATGGTAACATGCTTGAACGTTTTAGGAAACATGAACTGACGTGCACTAGGTTTTATTGGTTGTATTTAATGCATGAGTAAATTCTAATGATCCCATGTTAGGAACTTCTTAGCCGGCTCGACATAGGAGTGAAGTAGGCACTCATAGGATTGGGGAATTAAGTGCGCCACCCAATGAATGGTATTAAGGAATACAATCCGTCATCCACGCAACTATAACAAGTAATTAACGTGTAAAAGATATCTAGGGAGTAGTGAAATCTAAGTAAACACATTTTCTCCACTTATTGCTCACAACCTTAGTTAATTTAGTTTATTTTCATTTCTAATATTTTATTTTGATTGCATCTTTAGTATTGGGTTAGTTGACTAGCAACTAATTCCGCCCAAATCCTTCAAACCCAAGATTTTTACTTGCTTTCTAAAAAATATAAAAATACAAAAATAATCGTCCCTCATCTTTAGAACTAGTATTTAGGTTTTCTAATCCTAGCGACACTATTCCTAACTGAACGATCAATCCCCCGGTACTTGTCACTATACTATACTACAACGATCAGGTACACTGCCTGGTGGGGGTTGTAAGCTTCTCAAGATCCCTTGAGAGGTAAAGCCTGGTGCGATTCCCACGTATCATGTATATAACATGTAAGCCTAAAATGTATCTTACTATTAAGAAAAAAAAGGCCAAAACCCCGTTACATCTTCTAGGCGCACAAATCCCCAAGGCGCTAAAGCACAAAAATCCCCAAGGCGCTGCGATTTTTAGGGGATTCATGCATGTCGTGAGCCTCGATCTAAAAAAATCCCAAAAGCTGGAGCCTCGTGGGATTTAGGGAGTAGGCGCGCCTAAGGTGCGATTTTTAAAACATTGCTCTAAACGCATTGGCCTGAGCACATTTTCTCCCAGAGCGTTATGTTTGTTAATTAAGTCAGTAAGGGAAGCCATTTGCCCAAGAATCAACTCTTGAAGGTTTGGGGAATCATTTTCTTGGTTATGGTTGTTTGGGTTGGTGTTTGCTCCGCTCCCTCCGGCCGAGGAGAGTGGGGTGGAGAAGAGTGGGGGAAGAGGGCCAGTCATTTTTCTCAGGTAGATTGAATAACGTGTCCCACGGATGGCGCCAATTTGTTAAGGTAAAATCTTGTGAGTACGTACTTCTTGTGTAGGATCTTCGGATAAGCGTAGAGACCTGCACACAAGAAGCACACGTTAGGCTCGCCCCGGGAGTGTTCCCAGGACCCACCTCCGGTGTGAGAGTAAGTATATATGATACGAAGGATAAGGGAGTGTTTGAGAGTAAATGCGATGTGTGTGTGTTAGTTGTGTGACATAAATGAGGTGGGGGTATTTATACTACCCCATCTCTTTACCTGCTCTACCTCGGGAAGGAGCAAATAGTGTTACACTGTACATAGTAGGTAGGTGTCAGGTCACGTGGGTAACACAATCCCTGAGAATCTGGGATGGCGGCGTGACCGCCATTAATGCTATTATCCTTCGTGTAATAGAGGAGTCCTCGGACAATATGATGGTTCTTTTTGACCCTCCGGCTTATGGATAAGGATCCGAAGGGTTAGTTACCGGAGCCCGGAGAAACGTCCGAAGGTTGTGAACCGTTCGGACACATACGCCAACAACTACCATTTTGCCCCAACATCAACTAGTATTAGTAGTCGCACAACAAAGTGAAACCCGGTGACAGTCTCTTTATCCTCAACTTGGTAAGGTAAGACTGTCTACATGTTAATTCTCGTACCCTTCTTCGTTGGGATTGATTACCATTGCTGTTGTTGTACAAATAAGCTAAACAGTTTATTCTTTTTTGTACGAAACAAATTTTCACACACATGTTCATGATCAATCCCGTTGAAAGACTAGGCACAAGTGTTGGATAAAATGTATCAGCAAAAAGGTGAACAAGTTCTGAGCCTGCGGCTTCTTGAGATTGCATAATAGTTATCAAATACGCTCGAACCACCTAGTGATTACCTGATCACAAGCACATTTCTCCAGGTATCATGATTCATCAGGACATTCGTTACCAAAGTTTACATATGTATAATATACATACATATAATCTAAGACAACACTTATGCTTTCTGAATATTAGCTAGTTGGAAAAACGCGCCTTGCTTGTTCTTGAGCTGATTATACGTTCCTTGTTCCACAACTTTGCCTTCAGAAACAAATGCAATCGAGTCAAGGTTCCGAATGGTGTTAAGTCTGTGTGCTACAACGACCGTTGTTCTGCCAACCATTATCCGATCCAATGCCTCTTGAACTACTTGCTCTGATTGAACGTCAAGGGCGCTTGTAGCCTCGTCCAATAGTAGTATTGTTGGGTCACGAATGATGGCTCTAGCTATCGCAATTCTTTGTTTTTGTCCTCCTGATAGTTGTACTCCTCGTTCTCCACATTCTGTCTCGTATCCATCTTTAAGTGATCTATAAAAAGAAAAATTACAAAACTTAGTAATAAATAAGTGATCCTAAATTTGTAATAGGATGAGATCAATATTTTATATGGTAGTATACTTACGAGATAAAAGTATGAGCATTTGCAGCTTTAGCAGCCTCAATGAACTCTTTTTCAGATGCATCTAGCTTCCCAAAAATGATATTGTCACGAATTGTGCCTGAATGAAGGACGATTCTTGGTTTACGAGTGCCATATGCCTTCTGTACCATTCAATGTTTAGCATTCGTATGTCCACTTTATCACCTTAACTGTCCCTCTATCTGTATCGTAGAATCTTCGGATCAAGGCTATTACTGTAGACTTCCCACACCCGCTTTTCCCAACCAATCCAATGTTTGTTCTGGGATTCACTTCTAAGTAAAACTCCCGTAAAATTGGGGTCTTGGGTCAGCCTGGGTACGCAAAATCGACCTTTTTTATTTCTATTCCTCCACTTAGTTTTTCCAACTTCACTCCACTGGTTCCATTTCCATCCTGTATGCCGCTGATACAAGACTCCCAACAAATGCTTGTTTCCATTTGGGCGAGTTTAACGAAATTAATCGAGAAATATATAGGTGGAATGTGGTTTGATGACGATAAGGATTGTGAGTCGTTGAAAGTTGCTGGTGAATCGAATATGGCTGGGCTTGATTTTGTAGTACTACTTCTTGCAGATAAATTGTCTTTGAAGTTTCACTAATTGAGCATAGTGACCTGTGTTGCTATTGACCAGTGCTCGATTACACTATCTTCGCTTATAACAGCAATCGCATCTGCATTTCGTATCATTGCTAGCTTGTGTGCAACCACCTGTTTCATGTTTGTTTTAAAATCTTTTTACTGGTACTTCTACTTATAAAAATGGAACTTTACAACTCTTATTGTAATACACACAATGAAGCTCAACTATACAAGTAGGATTCACATCATACCAAACACAAACATTGTTGTGACGATTACCAAGATTCTTTATTAGCATTTACACTACTTAATTGTTGCAGCATGATAATGTTGGAACTTACGAACTCATTTTATATATCTGTATCTTGTTCCCACATCGGCTGGTGACTTAAATAAAAGTGTGTATATGAACACAAGTATCTTCATAGTATTTATAAAAGCTCTTACCCACATCTTAAAAGTAACTAGTTCATGTTTAGGATTTGGTTAAAGAGTTTTTTTAGCATGAAATTGTTTAGGATTTCTTTAAAGTTTTTTTTTTTTTTTTTTTTTTTTTTTTAAGCATGCAATTGGTATAATCGAAGAATTAATGTATTATAAGGCTTAAAAACGAAGAATGGATATTTCCTTTATTACTTTTTGGCATGAAATCATTTATGAATGTATTATAAGGCTTGAAAACGAAGAATGAATGTTTTCTTTAATACTTTTTAGCCTGAAATCTTTTGAAATGAAGAATGAATATAACATAAGGCTTGAAAACAAAGAATGAATGTTTACTTTAATACTTTTTAACATGAAATCGTTTATGAAGATATTCGAAGGCTTGAAAAAGAAAAATGAATGTTTTCTTTAATACTTTTTTGTATGAAATTTTTAGAAGCAAAGAACGAATGTATATTATAAGGCTTGAAAACCAAGCATGAATGTTTTCTTTAATATTATACGGCTTGAAACTAGTCACTAGGCTATTTGAGCCTGAGCATGAAAAATATGTTATAAGCTTGAGCTCAAGCTTTGCACATTAATGATCCTTTGAAATGTTTAAGAAACGTGGGCAACGAGTCTTAAAAATAAATAAGCCTTGTACCCGCGCGTTGCAATTGCGGATAAACATGTAATTAATTTTTCCAACGATAAACAATCAAAGCTCGTAAAAAAAATGGCACACGTCTTTGATTAATTGTTTACCTAATGATATTTGTTTTACAATTTTAAGGAGTACAAGTTTGATGTAAATGTACAAATACTTTAAGCCAATATATATATGTTACATTGATAATAAAAATATATATAATATATATTACATTATACAGTATTTGAGATTTTTTATAAAATGAAGTATTAAAATTTTAAGACAAAAACATTACTATAAAAGAAAAATTAGAAAATTAATGTAAAATTTAAAAATTTAAGTCTCATTTAAACGATATAATAACTTCTTCCAATAATATATATTTTTTTTAATAAAATTGTTTATAAGAAAAGCTCACTAAACTTATAACCACCAATTGAATGCTAAAATTTAAAAAATTAAAGTGCTAACTATATATATCTACTACGTTATAAAGTATTTTTGACATGATAAATAGAAAGGTTTAAAATGAAAAAATATTTACTCGCTATAAAAATAGTCACCGAGTACCCGCCGCCATATTGCGCGGGTACCCCTCTAGTAGTCATAATAAACCCAGGTAACCCCAAAAAAAAGTTTCAAAAATGAAACTTTACAACTCTTTTTGAATCAATTATACAAGTAGGATTCACATCATAACAAACACAAACATTTACAAGTAGTTATACAAACATTTTACTTGTAGTTATAAAAATGAAACTTTACAACTCTTTTTGAATCAATTATACAAGTAGGATTCACATCATAACAAACACAAACAACTCTTTTTGAAACTTTACAACTACCCAGGTAACCCCAAAAAAAAGTTTCAAAAATGAAACTTTACAACTCTTTTTGAATCAATTATACAAGTAGGATTCACATCATAAATGAATATTCACGTTATTATCATTTATCTTATGAGAGATGATATGGTTAGTTGTCCAGTAACAAGTAAAGAATAGGAAATTTGATTTGATGTACATGGAGGCTTTTTATTTGTACACAAATCTGACATTAAATGACATTTATGCCCCCGTCTTTTTTCATTCTTTTTCTCTGTTTATTTTCTTTATGTATGTTCTAATAAACATTATAGTATTATTATTATACCACCAAAAACCATTACAAAGTACTTCTTCCTATTCCAAATATAATAACAATTAAAATTTAAAAGCTTAATTTCATAAACATGTCATGAGAGAACCATAAAGGATCTAAACAATAACATTTACTATATCGTTCGTGTGTGTTTTTCCTCACTGTCTATTTAGGGTAAAAAAAGATATCATCAAATCACAAGAAAGAAACTAGCGTGGTTGCATAACAGTCTTATAATTTGTAACTTGAAACCCATCTTGGAATAGTGTGAAATTGGGAAGATATGGGAGTGAATTTTTTTTGAAGAAACAATCATTTTTTTTTTTTTTTTTTTTTTTTTTTTTTTCTCACAAAAAATCGACCATTTGTGTTTAGTTGGTTAGCACCACAAACCAACAATTGAAGTAATCCGCAGTTGGAGGTTACGGGATGCCGGATGCGGACAACTGCCGGAAATTTTCTCTCTTTTAGGATGACAACAAGTTGCAAAAATAAAGTGAAAGCTTCAAAAAGTATGAAAAAAACATAGGAATCAAAGAAGAAAATGTTTTCCTATGATAGAAGTGTGAATTTTCAGAGAAAATTAATCAATTTAGAGTGAGAAAATGGGTTTGAGGGATTCAAGGAGATGAAGATGACTTTTGGTAAGTTAAGAATGGTATAGATGTCATTTCCACCTAGTTTTCCGTGTGCTAATAAATACAGTCCGTGTACATATCATTTCCCGTATCTTATATAAGATTCAATGATCTCTAGAAAGGTAGGAAAGTTCATAATCCATACGCACTTGTGCATGATTTAATTATGCGGATTCATAATTTGTACTTATATCGACAAAATTTTGACATAGCTACAAGGAGAAATGAATATGTAGCAAGGTTAATCTATTATAATAGGGTGCATAACGTTACTATTGTTGAATCTAAAAAAAATAAAATAAAAATAAAACTAGATAAAGTTGAACCGAAAATAAGCGGACGCCACGTGTGCTTCTTCGAATTCGTGTTTTATAGGTTTACGTCCTATAGACCCGACATCATGGTGTAAGTAGAAGACGAGTGTTGGGTCTATAGAACATTGTTTCAAGTATGACTAGTTGGGGTCTCGCGGGTATTTGTTGAGTTTTGGTTCAAGTACGACGTTGTTGGGGTCTCGCGGTCTTCTACCAACATAATAGCATCAGGTCCCGTGAACAAGTTACAATTCAATAATAAAAGCCGATATGTACAAGTAGGATTGACATATAAACTCTTCCAATTGATGTCTAAAAATGCACACTTCTGAATGTTTGATTACACAAGATCACTTCATAACACAATCATTGTTGTGATGCTTATCAAGATTCTTACTTAACGGTTACTTAAATGTTACAACATGGTAATGTTGGAACTTATGAACTTATTTAATATATATGTTGCAAATTTCCCACATCGGTTGGTGACTAAACTGAAAGTATGTATATCAGTACAAGTAGCTTTTTAATTTATAAGGATAGTGTCACAAATACATCACAAGAGTATTTATGTTTATGTATTTGTATACCATTCCTTTTTCCAAAAAACAAATTCAAATTCATGATAAATAGTGATCTAGAATCAGTTAAACTTAACCAAGCATTAAGTTTTTCCAAAAAATACATCACAAGAGTATTTATGTTTATGTATTTGTATACCATTCCTTTTTCCAAAAAACAAATTCAAATTCATGATAAATAGTGATCTAGAATCAGTTAAACTTAACCAAGCATTAAGTTTTTGTTAAACCACCCTTTTGTACGAAACACGCTCGAACCACCTAGTGATTACATGATCAGAAGCACATTTCGCCAGGTATCACGATTCAGGACACTCGTTTCCAAAGTTTACATATGCTTATGTGTTTACATATGCTTACGCTTGGTTAATATACATACATATAATCTAAGACAACACTTATGCTTTCTGAATATTAGCTAGTTGAAAAAAGGCGCCTTGCTTGTTCTTGAGCTGATTATACATTCCTTGTTCCACAATGTGTGCTACAACGACCGTTGTTCTGCCAACCATTATCCGATCCAATGCCTCTTGAACTACTTGCTCTGATTGAACGTCAAGGGCGCTTGTTGCCTCGTCCAGTAGTAGTATTGTTGGGTCACGAATGATGGCTCTAGCTATCGCAATTCTTTGTTTTTGTCCTCCAGATAGTTGTACTCCTCGTTCACCAGATTCTATCTCATATCCATCTTTAAGTGATCTGTAAAAAGAAAAATATATCGGTTACAAAACTTAGTAAGAAAGTGATCCTTATTTATTATAGGATGCAATCAATCTTCTATATGGCAGTATACTTACAAGATAAAAGTATGAGCATTTGCAGCTTTAGCAGCCTCAATGAGCTCGTTTTCGGATGCATCTAGCTTCCCAAAAATGATATTGTCACGAATTGTGCCTGAATAAAGGACGGGTTCTTGGCACACGATTGTCATATGCTTTCTGTACCATTCAATGTTTAGCATTCATATGTCCACTTTATCTACCTTATGTATTGTACCTCTGTCTGTATCATAAAATATTCCACCGTACCAAAAATCCAACGCCCAACAAATAAACGTTAGCCCTTGAGCTGAACCAATTACACCTGCTAACCACGCCTTTTTCCAACCCTGGCGCCTCGGCCCATCTTGAGCCTTGTCGAAAATCTTTAACATGATACCCAAACTACCAAACGATGTCACAATACTATATTTATAAACTGTCTCAACCGCGATTTGAGTACTTTGGTTTTGATACTTTATAAAGTTAGCTGACATTGTGGACACAACACTTTTCTCATGTAGAAACAAAATATCATTAGTGGTTGAACCGCAATCATAACAAGTGCAAGCTTCCAAGCTACAACTTAGCCCATAACCATAGGGATTAAAACAACTGAAGCTGTTTGGATTAGCACTGACATCCTGTCGTGCTCGTTGAATGAGCTAAACTGGCTTTGAATTTTCACTAATCGAGCATAGTGACCAGTGCTGCTATTGACTAGATCGGTGTGGGACCCTTGCTCGATTACACTACCTTTGCTTATAACAGTACGTAACCGTGTCTGCATTTCGTATCGTTGCTAGCTTGTGTGCAACCAGCTCTATCAACCTTATATTGGCTTATTTGTTTTTAAATCCTTTTACTGGTATTCGTTGTTTGTCATTATTGAGTTTTGACTTCAACTTATAAAGATGGAACATTACAACTCTTTTTGTAATACACACAATAAAGCTCAACTATACAAGTAGGATTCACATTATAATAAACACAAACATTGTTATGATGCTTGCCAATATTCTTGTTAACAATTACAGTACTTAAATGTTGCAACATGATAATGTTGGAACTTATGAATTTAATTATTATATATGTATCTTGCAAATTTCCCACATCGGTTTGTGACTGGAATAAAATTGGGTATATAAACAAAAAGTATTTTAGCCTTTCACCAAGGTGAACATCCAAATCTTAAAATATGTATGCGTTTAAGATTGGTTGATAGCTTTTTTGATTTTAAGCATGAACTTTTTTTTTTTTTTTTTTTTTTTTTTAAGCATGGAATCATTAAAAAGGAATTGAAGAATGAATAAAAAGGCTTTAAGCATGAACTTTTTTATTTTTATTTTTATTTTATTTTTTATTTATTTTTTTTTAAACATGAAATCATTAAAAAGGAATTGAAGAATGAATGTATAAAAAGGCTTGAAAACGATGAAATAATGTTTTATTTAATACCCTTAGAGATAATTACATTCGTGAATGAATCTTTTCTTTAATACTTTTTAGAAATAATTACATTCGTGTTTAAGATTTGTTTTTAGACCTCTTTTAGCATGAAATCGTTAGAAACAAAGAACGAATGTATTATAATGCTTGAATAAAAGAATGAATGTTTTCTTTAATACATTTTTGCATGAAATCATTAAAACCAAAGAATGAATGTATTATAAGGCTTGAAAACGAAGCATGAATGTTTTCTTTAATATCATAAGGCTTAAAACTGGTCATTAGGCGATCTAAGCCCTAGCATGCAAAATGCGTTATGAGCTTGAGCTCGAGCTTTGCACAATAATGATCCTTTGAAATGTTTTAGAAATGTGGGAAATGAGCCTTAAAAACAAACTAGCCAGATACTCGCACGTTGTGGCGGTGGGTACACATGTAATTAAATTTTCTAGCAATAAACAATTAATCAAAGCTCATGAAAGAATGCATGCGTGTATGATTAACTGTTTACCTAATATAATATTTGTTGTAAAATTTTAAGGAGCACAAAATTTGAGGTAAATAGTACAAATACTTTAAGCCAATATATAGATGTTACAATGATAATAAAAATTATATGTTATACTCTTTTGGGTAAAAGGTCAAAACGACCCGGTAAATGTAAAATTATATGTTATACTCATAATAAGAATTTATGTTACTTTGATTAAAGATATGAAAGTTACAATATGAATATTCACATTATTATCATTTATTTTATGTAAGATTCAGTGATCTCCAGAAAGGTAGAAAAGTTCACAATCCATATGCACTTCTGCGTGATTTAGCTACGCGGATTCATAATTTGTACTTATATCGACAGAAGTTTGAAATAACTACGTACAATGAGAAAGGGATCTGTGGAAGGGTTAATTTATTATAAAACGATTGAGATAAAGGCATAAATAACATTACCATTGTTGAATCTTTTTAAAAAATAATAATAATAATAAAATACAACCTTCGTCCCTAAGGTTGTACCAAAATGGCTTGGTTAGTCTCAAATTCGAAATAAATAAACCAGACATCCCCAATGTCTCCCCATTGCTTCTCCGCTAGTCCCTTTGACCAACATCTGTTATTCAATGCATATTACACCCCTCACGTGTCTTCATGTGAGGCAAAATCGTCTTTTCAAAACTCCAAGAAGTAAGTAAAAAAAATGGTGATTATGCGATTACAAGCACATATCGAAGGTTTCACGACACTCTGTTTATCCTCAAGTTGGTAAAGTATGACCGTCCTTATGTTAATTCTCCATTTGATAGATTAAAAAAAAAAAAAAAAAAAAAAAAAAAAAAAAAAAAAAAAAAATGAAAAATTCAGTTAGTCTCCATTTAAGTGAAACTCTTCCTCAAGTAAGAAAAGTAAGGGTGTGTTTAGTTGAGGGAAAACGCTACTGTTTCCCACAAAATATTATTTGAAAAACAAAGAAACCAAATATCGCGTTCAATACATACATACATATTATAACTGGCACGGGCACCTAATTTATTTCATGCTTATACTGATATATTTGTTTTTAAATCTTGAGAAAAGTCCAGAAAACATTCCTGTGATTTGGCCTTTGCTCGCTTTACATCCTTTTTTCTTTTTTTTGCACAAAAATCATCCCTGTGGTAGTAAAGTTGGCACAAAACCATCCTTCCGTTAGTAATATCAGTTAATAAGGACTTACAATGCAAATTATTTTTCGTTATCTCCTAACAAAAGTTAAAATATTTGCATCGTTAGTCCTCATTGAGTTAAAATATTTGCATCGTTAGTCCTCATTGACTATAGAGTTAAAATATTTGCATCGTTATTCCTTATTGAGTTAAAATATTTGCATCGTTAGTCCTCATTGAGTTAAAATATTTGCATCATTAGTCCTCTTACGTTTTCATTCGTTTTTATCCGTTTTCGTCCGTTTTTCTCATGTTTTTATCAGTTTTCGTCCGTCTTTATACCTTTTCATCCATTTTTCTCATGTTTTTATCCGTTTCTTTCGTTTTTCTCACGTTTTTATCCGTGCTCATACACTTTTATTCGTTTTCATCTATTATTTTAGGTTTTCATCCTTTTTTCTTATATTTTAACCGGTTTCATCCATTTATATATATATATAAAAACGTATGAAAACTTGACATTTGATAAAAATGTTTCTGAATCGATTTTAATTCACCATCGCCACTGCCGCCACCACCCACCGCCTCCACCATCGCCACTACCGCCACCACCCATCGCCACCACCATCACCGCCGCCGCCACCACCACCGCCGCCGCCGCCACCACCACCACCACCATCACCACCACCACTTATAATATTTGTTCAGTGTATGGTGGTGGTGGTGGCGGCGGCGGGTGGTCGTGGGTGTCTGTAGCGGTGGTGTGTGGAGGTGGTGGGCGACGGCGGTGGTGGGTAGTGATGGTTGGAGGTGGGTGGTGGTGGCGATGGGTGGTGGGTGGTTGTGGCGATGGGTGATGGCGGCGGCGGTGTTGGTGGCGACGGTGGGTGGTGGTGGGTGGTGATGGGTGGCAGTGGGTGGTGGTGGCGTTGGTGGGCGGCGGTGGGTGGTGGTGGTGGCGGTGGTGGTGGGTGTTGGTGGGTGGTGGTGGTGGGTGGTGGCGATGTGTAACACCCCGCCTTATAGACCACAATATTGTCCGCTTTGCCCGAAGGCTCACGACTTTGTTCTTGTGGCCCTAATGTGAAGACTTCCCGGCAGGTCACCCAAGCCAGTACTACTCTCACATGAGCACGCTTAACCGTATGGCCGATTAACCGTTCCACCACAAAACGCGTTGTGTCATATAAGGCGAATGTTAACATATATGTCCCAGCATCACTCCAAGTCACAGCCAATGTGGGATTTGCCTGGGGTATTACATTCACCCCCCGTAGGGACTCATCGTCCCCGATGAAGTTTGCCCCACATCCCGAACGGCTTGGAGTGGCTCTGATACCATCTGTAACACCCTGCCTTATAGACCACAATATTGTCCGCTTTGCCCGAAGGCTCACGGCTTTGTTCTTGTGGCCCTCATGTGAAGACTTCCCGGCAGGTCACCCAAGCCAGTACTACTCTCACATGAGCACGCTTAACCGTATGGCCGATTAACTGTTCCACCACAAAACGCGTTGTGTCATATAAGGCGAATGTTAACATATATGTCCCAGCATCACTCCAAGTCACAGCCAATGTGGGATTTGCCTGTGGTATTACACGATGGCAACGATGCAAATATTTTAACTTAATGAGGACTAACGATGCAAATATTTTAACTCTGGTTAGGAGATAACAAAAAATAATTTGCATTGTTAATCCTCATTAACTGATATTACTAACGAAGGGATGGTTTTGTGCCAACTTTACTACCACAGGGATGATTTTTGTGCCAAAAAAAGAAAAATGATGTAAAGCGAGCAAATGCCAAACCACATGAATGTATTTTGAACTTTTCTCTTAAATGTTTTTACCGGTATTTAATTTCTTGTTTGACATTATTGAGTTTTGACTTCTAAAGTTCTACTTATAAAAATAAAAGGTTAATACACACAAATGTTACTAAAGTTTTCCAAAAATTTGTTTTTAGTTACTATAGTTTTTTTTTTTTTTTTTTTTTTTTTTTTTTTTTTTTTTTTTTAAAGAGGTTACTCATGTAAACGGGTTCGTTAACTAGGTTACTCATGTAAACGTGTTCGTTTAATTAGGTTACTCCCAGGGTGGGCTACCGGGTGTAACGGTTTTCCACTATCTTTAATTTACAATTTTGGTCCCTGTGGCATGGCGGGTATAACGATTTAGTCCTTAGGAAGTCATTAATGTTTTCAAAGTTAATACTTTGCGGATATTGTATATAACCCGATATAAGTATCCGTCTTCTACCATTAATAACAATGGCTCTACCATCATATGTCACACTAGACAAAACATGTTGGCAACCAATTGAACTATAATAAAAAGTACGAAAACCCATTTGGAAAACAAGTTGGTTTCCATGATTTTGTGTGAATACATAAATTATATCTTGGATTATATCAAATACATGTATCCTTATTCCATTGTATTATATATGAACCCGGTAATTTGATTTTATCTTGGATTATATCAAATACATGTATCCTATCTCATTCATTATATCTCTTTAAACCAAATAAAAAACGTCCCAAATCTATACGAGTATAGAAAGGGTAGCATGGCAAGACAGGTTCAAGTTTTGATTCGATCATGTTAGAGGCTGTGTAAGTCTCCATAATCGATTCGACCAATCACATTTTTTTTAAGTTCATGCGTTGTTAAAGTTCTAGAGTACACTACACATAAGATGATTAATGAATATAATGATTATAATGGTCAATGATCATTCTGAACAAGGAATTTATATATATGGCACTTGCAACCCGTTTACTTATACATTAGTCATTTGGGTTGATGTCTTGTTATCCTAAAGGAGTAAATGAGTCAAATGGGTCATCGGGTTAAAATTTAGATTGTTATTTAGTACAAAAGTATATTTAATCATATTATGACATTAACCATCTATATAAAAATTAAGACAAAAAATGTTTACAGGTCAACCAGTTGACCTCACTCTACCCAAAAAGTATCTATGAGGAGGTGAAACCGATTTAATATTTTTCCAACCATCTCAATATGCCCCATTTTCGCACCCCTTAAGAAGTGTTGCATTAATTCGTCCAAATAAGTATTGTGTTACACTTATAGTTAGCTCATCGACATCCACAGTCAAGAACATAAGCGAGGATTCGAGAAAAACATATAAAACGTATGGAAACCTCGTTACGGGTCGCGCACAGGAGAGGATTCGAGAAAAAAAAATCTAAGGACTAAATTTGTTAAACCCGACAACCCACAAGGACCATTTAGTAACTTTTTACCTGCTATCATAAGTTGTAATATATGGAGTAACGTAAACAACCGGTCACGCAAACATGAGTAACCTCTTTGAACCAAAAAAACTATTGTAACTAAAAGCAAATTTTTGTGAAACTTTAGTAACATTTGTGTGTATTAACCCAAAAATAAAATGGAACTTTACAACTCTTTTTGTAATGCACATAATAAAGCTCAACTATACAACTAGGATTCACATCATAACAAACACAAACATTGTTGTGATGCTTATTTAGATTCTTGTTAACAATTACCGTACCATAACAATTTATACTTACAATCCAATATGGGAAGCTCAATAATGGTTTTTGTGGTTAAACTAAAACAATAAAACTGATTAATACAAGCTACAAATTAATAATAAAAACCGAAATGTACAACTAGGATTCACATATAAACTCTTTTAATTTGATGTCTAAAAATACATTTAAACTTGTTTACACGAGATAACTTCATAACACAAACATTTGTAGTGATGCTTACCAGGATTCTTAGTTAAAGATTACTTGAATGTCACAACATTGTAATGTTGGAACTTAGGCTATTAGCAGTGAGCCGGAAAAAATCGAGTGTGGAGATCGATCGATCGATTTGCAAGATCGATCGTCCCACTGTGGTGTTGTTTGGTTATATCGATCACCGGCTTCTTTTTTGCATAATCGATCGTTCAAACGAACGATATTTGTAGCATTCACATTTCATTCAATCCCAAATTAAAAAAAAAAAAAAAAAAAAAAAAAAAAAAAAAAAAAGTTACCGTTTGAAAAAAAAATTAATTTTAACCACTTTCATCCTATAAATACCCAAATCAAACCCACTTTCAAACATAATTCAAACAACAAATTAAACACAAAAAATGGCTTGTAAACTTCCACACACTGTCAAACAAGTTCAAAACTATGTCAAAAAACAAGTCGAAATAGACGACAAGGAACGCCAAGATGCAATTATCGAAGTTATTAAGAAGTTTGAGCTGGCGAAGTTACACCTGAGAACACGATACACAGAGTGCAAAGATATCTCTGTCGATAGAAAATATGTGATCGACCAGTTTTTGTACATTGAGTTTCGCAAAGACGCTGATGTTGTTGAAACATTGTGGGGTTGTGTGCAGAAGATAGAGAACGAAAAATCCAACAAGATATGTTGGAGTTTTGAGGAGTATGTGGGAGCTGCTGATGCACCACAACAAAAACAACAATTTGTGCAAGGTGCATCAAGTTCATCTGCACCAAGAGTTATTGAGCCACAACAACAGCAACCTCATCTTGATAACTTTCAGCTAAGTTTTGAGAAAACTCTGAAACCTGATGATGATGGCTGGAACTCTGAGGATGAGCGGGAGCTGAGCAGGTTGGAAACTCAGATCGAACAAGAGAGGTTTGCGAGCTTTGATTCCTACGACGACGGTTTCCGCTCCGACAACTCGCAGACCTGGGATCACCCAGATTACAATTGAAGTTTTAGTTTTAAATTTAGTATTGTAATGTTTTAATTTCTGTTTATGTGACGTTTATGTTTTTATTAATAAAAAAGTTACGTTTGTGTTAAAAGATCCCGCCTTCTATTTGATTTTTGAATTTAAAAGATTCCGCCTTGTATTTAATTTTTGAATTTTAAATTTATTCCACCTTCTGTTTGAATTTTGAATTCAAAAATATCCCGCTTCTTATATTATCCCCTATAAATAATACACCATAAAATACTTTTCTTCACACACTCTTAAAGGATTTCACAATGAATAATCGTTGGTCAATGGAAGAAGAATGCCTGCTAGGTAACGTATGGCTTGAAGTTCAGGATTCTAGAGACCTTGTGAATGGATGTTCTTTTTGGAATGAAGTTACACAAAACTGATGGTGAGCACCGTAATAAAAATAGTATTACGGCTCAATGGAATAGAATCAACCTTGAATGTCGTCGATATAATGCTATTTACAAAGAGTTGCTACGTACAAGTGAAGACCCTTGTCGTCTCAGCAATGCAAACCGAATTTATTATGAGCGCTATGCATTGTTCTAAAAGGCGTGAGGCGTGGCATGGCGGCATAGCCACGCCTCAAGCCTTACGCGCCTTTGCGAAGCCTTGGCGTTTCTTAAGGCGTGCTTAAGGCGGCAACAAAATATTTATAAATTTATATATTTATAATTTTATATCATTTTATAAGAGGAATTTCAAATACTAAAGCTCAAATCCCAAATAGCCAGGCCTAAATACGAGGCCCAAGTAGGAATTAAGTTTTGAAATTACGAGGCCCAAGAAAGAAATAACCCAAATACTTGAAATTCTAGCCCAAATCCATAAATCCCCTAAATTCTTCTAAAAATTGCGCCACGCCTTAAAAAAAGGCGCGCCTTTGCACGCCTTTTCGCGCCTTATTCCACGTCTTTTCACACGACGCCTAGACCTCACGCCTTGGTCCATTTCGTGGCGTCGAGGCCACGCCTCGCGCCTTGGCGACGCCATGACGGCGCCTTGGCGCGCCTTTTAGAACAGTGGCGCTATGGGAGAGGGATTTATTATCAACATGTGTGGTTCGTTCTGAGAAACACAGATGCATGGGACAGAGACGATGAGTAATGATGTTTTATGTTAAGTATTTCCGTATCGTGTTTTATTTGTTTTCCGTATCGTGTTTTATCATGTAGTGTCTACGTTTAATTTTTAGTTGTTTAATTCCGTATCGTTTCGTTTATGTAATGTTTATGTTTTATTAATAAAAGTTGTGTTTGTGTTAAAAGATGTTTTTTTATAAATTAAATAAAATAAAGGAAGATGATAGAATATGGGTTGCCACTGTGATGAGAGAGGTGAATATGAGTTGAAGAGAGAGAAAGCTGAGGCGCAGCCGGAAAGATGTGATAAGCTTTATAATCTTATTTTAATGTATCGGTATCTTGCAAATTCCGACGGTTGGCTATTCAAATAAAATTAGGTATATGAACAAAAGTACCCTTTGAGTATTCAGTAGGTTTTGAATTCACATCTTAAAAACAAACAATTACATTCTTAAGCATTTGTCCAATCTCCGTTTTTAGCAAACGGATCTTAGCCCGAGCGTTCAAAATTGTAATGAGGTTTTGTACAATAATGATTTTTAGCAAACGGATCTTAGCCCGACCTTTCAAAATTGTCATGAGCTTTTGCACAATAATGATTGTTAAATCCGTTAAAGTTAACCAAGCATTGTCAACTTTTCGTTAAACTACCATTTTGCTGAAACATCAACATGTATTAGTAGTCACACATCTAAGTTAAACCCGTTGATACTCTCTTTATCCTCCGGTTGGTAAGGTATGACTGTCTACATGCAAATTTCCGTACAAACAAATGATATTGTCACGAATTGTGCCTGAATAAAGGACGGGTTCTTGGCTCACGAGTGCCATATGCTTTCTATATAATTCAATGTTTAGCATTTGTATGTCCACTCGATCTACCTTAAATGTCTTCTATCGATCTGTATAGTAGAATCTTTGGGTCAAGGAGATTACTGTGGATTTCCCACACTTGGTTTTCCCAACCAATCCAATGCTTGCTCCGGGCTTCATTTCTAAGCAAAACTCCCGTAAAATTGGGGTCTCAGGGTCAGCGTGGCTACACAAAATCGACCTTTTTAATTTCTATTCCGCCACTGACTACTATCTATTTATTTGAGTGTATACACCTTCACTCCATCAGTTTACAAGGTGACAAAGTTATGTGCGGAGCGAATGCATGAAGTAATAGCAGAAGAGTGGGATCAAGAAGCGGTTGATGGCTTTATAAGGAAGCAAAAGTGGGAAGCAGTGATGTCGAGTAGCTTTGAGAGGGCTGATAATGAAGTGCTCACAGAGGCAGCAGCACCAGAAATATTAGGATCAACTGCCGTTGTGGCTGTCTTATCTGGCTGCCAAATCATCCTATCGAACTGTGGTGATTCACAAGCAGTGTTGTGCCGGTTGATCAGAAGGCCTCAACATTCTAATACCAATCTAGTTAATTCATGTTACTCTAGACAGTTAGACACACCACATACACGTTTGGTCTTACGAAGTAGTCAACTTAGATGCACCACACACTGTCAAGAATAAGGGAAAACGGGTCGAAAATTGTGCTAATGCATTGAAACATCCTAGATTCTTTGTTAAAAAAGGGTAATTAAATACGTATAATTTTTCTAATCATATCATTTTTTTTTTTAAATGAAAGTTAGGAAAATGTATTTGGGTCAACCCGGGCACACAGAATTACCAGTTTTGACCCGTTATCTTGACGCTCGTTTTGCCATCTTTAGTAATGACAGAAATATATACGTAGGTATCAGTCTTTCCAAACTGAGGTTACATGACATCTGGTTTGTTGTTGCTTTTGTAGCCTGATAGAGAAGACGAACTACTGAGAATCGAAGAACAGGACGGCAAAGTCATATATTGGAACTGGTCGGAGGGGATTAGTCAAACGGTCAGAAAATTCAGTGCATGTTATAACATGTTGGGCTGGATCACGGCTCACATACTCCTTAGTTTTTGAATCTCACGAATAATGTTATACTGTAACCCGTCTTGAGCTGTTTTGTAATCGCTAATTAGTCAATCTCTTTTGTACTTCAGGTGACTGTTACTTAAGACCACGGATCGTCCCCGTGCCCGAAATAACTTTCACAACAAGAACCAACGAGGACGAGTGCTTAATATTAGCAAGTGATGGACTTTGGGATGTCATCAGGGCCGTCCCATGGATTTTGGGTGCCCTGTTCGGCTAAGCAAATGAGGCCCCTTGAACACGAATAGTCTAAATAATTGTAAAGAAAAAGTTTAATAAAATTGATGAAGTTGTACCAGGTAAAAGAAAAAAAAAGCCAATTACTTTCACAAATAGTTATACATGGTGTACCTTATTTTGTGAATAATGCGCTTCTCCTAGCATTCTAGATTCTGATTTATATTCAATCCATGGTTATATACGGTGTAACAGTTATGTTTTCAATTAGGATCATTGTGCCTACTACCTCAAAATTTATATACTAATTTATATTTAATAAAGATAACAACAATTAATATTAGTTATATTTAATATTTATATGACCAACGAAGAAATGTAAATCATATAAAGTAAACAAACAATTGAAGAATATACCCACTTAAATGTTACAGCATCATAATGTTGGAACTTATAAACTTATTTTGTATATCTGTATGTCGCTAGTCTCCCACATCGGTTGGTGAATAAAATAAAAGTGGTTATATCAACACAATTACCTTTAAAGTGTTTAAGTAGTTTTGAGTACAAATCTTAAAAAGAAATAATCACCTTCTTAAGTAGTTATTCAAAACTGCTTTTTAACAAACGATATCTAGATACCAATTTCCATTCCACTCTATTCCCAATGCTTTTTTAACAAACCATGAAAAGTGATATCTAGATACCCATTTTCATTCCACTCTATTCTCAAACCTATACCTATAGTGATTCCATCAAGCATACCAAACGCACCCTAAATTTTTCATGACATTTGCACAATAATGACCCTTCAATCAGTTAAACTTAACTAATCTTTGTCAACTTTTTGTTAAACTACTGTTAAGGTAAAATCTTGTGAGTACGTACTTCTTGTGTAGGATCTTCGGATAAGCGTAGAGACCTGCACACAAGAAGCACACGTTAGGCTCGCCCCGGGAGTGTTCCCAGGACCCACCTCCGGTGTGAGAGTAAGTATATATGATACGAAGGATAAGGGAGTGTTTGAGAGTAAATGCGATGTGTGTGTGTTAGTTGTGTGACATAAATGAGGTGGGGGTAAATGCTTTTTTAACAAACCATGAAAAGTGATATCTAGATACCCATTTTCATTCCACTCTATTCTCAAACCTATACCTATAGTGATTCCATCAAGCATACCAAACGCACCCTAAATTTTTCATGACATTTGCACAATAATGACCCTTCAATCAGTTAAACTTAACTAATCTTTGTCAACTTTTTGTTAAACTACTGTTAAGGTAAAATCTTGTGAGTACGTACTTCTTGTGTAGGATCTTCGGATAAGCGTAGAGACCTGCACACAAGAAGCACACGTTAGGCTCGCCCCGGGAGTGTTCCCAGGACCCACCTCCGGTGTGAGAGTAAGTATATATGATACGAAGGATAAGGGAGTGTTTGAGAGTAAATGCGATGTGTGTGTGTTAGTTGTGTGACATAAATGAGGTGGGGGTAAATGCTTTTTTAACAAACCATGAAAAGTGATATCTAGATACCCATTTTCATTCCACTCTATTCTCAAACCTATACCTATAGTGATTCCATCAAGCATACCAAACGCACCCTAAATTTTTCATGACATTTGCACAATAATGACCCTTCAATCAGTTAAACTTAACTAATCTTTGTCAACTTTTTGTTAAACTACTGTTAAGGTAAAATCTTGTGAGTACGTACTTCTTGTGTAGGATCTTCGGATAAGCGTAGAGACCTGCACACAAGAAGCACACGTTAGGCTCGCCCCGGGAGTGTTCCCAGGACCCACCTCCGGTGTGAGAGTAAGTATATATGATACGAAGGATAAGGGAGTGTTTGAGAGTAAATGCGATGTGTGTGTGTTAGTTGTGTGACATAAATGAGGTGGGGGTAAATGCTTTTTTAACAAACCATGAAAAGTGATATCTAGATACCCATTTTCATTCCACTCTATTCTCAAACCTATACCTATAGTGATTCCATCAAGCATACCAAACGCACCCTAAATTTTTCATGACATTTGCACAATAATGACCCTTCAATCAGTTAAACTTAACTAATCTTTGTCAACTTTTTGTTAAACTACTGTTAAGGTAAAATCTTGTGAGTACGTACTTCTTGTGTAGGATCTTCGGATAAGCGTAGAGACCTGCACACAAGAAGCACACGTTAGGCTCGCCCCGGGAGTGTTCCCAGGACCCACCTCCGGTGTGAGAGTAAGTATATATGATACGAAGGATAAGGGAGTGTTTGAGAGTAAATGCGATGTGTGTGTGTTAGTTGTGTGACATAAATGAGGTGGGGGTATTTATACTACCCCATCTCTTTACATGCTCTACCTCGGGAAGGAGCAAATAGTGTTACACTGTACATAGTAGGTAGGTGTCAGGTCACGTGGGTAACACAATCCCTGAGAATCTGGGATGGCGGCGTGACCGCCATTAATGCTATTATCCTTCGTGTAATAGAGGAGTCCTCGGACAATATGATGGTTCTTTTTGACCCTCCGGCTTATGGATAAGGATCCGAAGGGTTAGTTACCGGAGCCCGGAGAAACGTCCGAAGGTTGTGAACCGTTCGGACACATACGCCAACATGTCTCCCCCAGTATTGGAGTATCGGTTGTAGACCGATGGTTCAATACTTGATAGCCGGGGTGTTTTCAGTGTAGCGGGCTCATATCGGGCCCTAGGACTCACGTGGCCCATGGGCCGATTAAAATAATATTATACATGGTTACAGCTGGATGCCATTAATCTCGTGTTTGCAAGGATCGGACGCTCCACGCTACGCCACGTCATGGTGTACTGTTTGACACGACGTTCACGCTTCTCAAGGTTTTCCCCTATAAATAGTGCCCTTAAACCTTTCATTTTTGCACTTGCCGTATCTTCTTATTTCACTTTCATTGTATTATTGCCGGAGCGTATTACGTCTATTGTTTCGAGATTTTACCGAGGTGCGTTACTTTTATTTTGTAATTTCTTTGCATATACACATTCCTCAGCATCCTTTCTTCTTTATATGGCTAATAGCGAGCCTGGGGAGATGAATATTCCGGACGAGGGTCCTTCCACTAGTAAAGCAAAACCGATAGGCAAGTTTGACATGCATCTGCATACCTCTAAGTTATCCCAGCATACACTAGATCAACTTTGTAAGGATTACGGTGTTCCAACCAATCTACATCCCATGGTACCACCGGACGGGTTCACTATGAATGAGTTACCGGAGAGCAAGATAGGAATATACGTGCAGCAGGTTAAACTAGGAGGGGTTAGGATACCATTCTCTTCGTTTCTCCTATCCGTCATAGGGTACTTTCGAGTACATATTTCTCAGCTCGTACCTATAGGATTAAATAGGGTTACTCTTTTCGAGGTCCGGTGTTATAGTTTAGACGTTGTGCCTACCGTTCCCCTTTTTAGGGTTTTCTATCGGCTATGTAAGCAGGGTCATTGGTTTTCATTTGAGAGCCGAACCGGGAAACGGGTGATGAAATGTTTTGAGGAAGTGTTGACAGGGTTGAAGTTTTGGAAAGACTTTTTCTTTCTAATAGACCGTAGGGCCATTCCGGATGCTATGCCATGGAGGCATAAGGATTCTAAGATCTCGGATAAGTTTCCGGAGGGTTACTCAGTGAGGGATGCTAGGAAGATTGCCGGAAAGACGATTCCTCTTCGGAAGACCCCTTCTAGTCTTTCGTATGAATATGGGCTTTGCAACGTCTTCCGAATCACTGGGCATAGACTGGTTATAAAGGACGTCGAGGGGCGTGGTAATAATTCATTTTTATTTTAGTTGTCCTTGTTCTTTTTCTTGACTTGTGCTCATTTGTCTATTCTTTTGCAGTTATAACAATGTCTGAGTATTTAGAACTTCCGGATCTAGAGGGATTAGTTGTCAGCAAAGGAGATGCCTTTCCCGAAGGTCATGTGCGTCCTGAGAGGACCGCTAGACCACTCTCACCGGAGAAGAAACTTCCCGTGAAAAGTAACTTGCAGAAGGTGGTCGAAGTTGCTGACGATGATGTTGTTGCCGCTCGGGAAGAGAAGGAGAGGAAACAGTGAGAAAAGAATGTTGTTCCGAAGAGGAAGATTGCTGACAACTCGAAGAATGCTCCGAAGCGTAGGAGAAAGGTTTTGGAGGAGGAGGTTATTTCTTCTGGAGACAAGACTTTAGATGTCACTCCGTTGAATCAGGCCGAGCCGCAGGTTGATGTGGAAGCTGGGAAGAAAGATCCTCCCATCCAAAAAGAGCAAAACACTTCACATGCTGCGGAGGGTCCGCAGGACGATTTGGCCGAAGGAGCTGGCCGTAATGATGAGGAGAATCCTGAGGGTTTTTCGAAACCCCCCTCCCATGGTAAGTATATGTTTACTTGTTTGCTTTTCTTCTTCTCTTCTCCCCCCCCCCCCCCCCCCCCCCGCTTTTTTTATATGTTTCCTCTCTTCACAGATGATTCTATTCACACGGCCCATTCCGAGCGTCATGCCTCTCGCTCCCCTGAGCCTTCGGGAACCTCTCCTCCCTTAGGACCCGGTATGTTCTTTCTATACTTGTCGAGTTATATCGATCTAACCGTAAGGTATTCTGTTCTTACTGCTTATTTACTTTCAGGTAACACTGACCAAACCGGAGGGTATTTTGTTCTTGGGTGGACCCTTCGTGATGATGTTCGCATGAACTCTTTTAGGGCCTGCCGAGAGATGATGGATCATCTGGCCACCCCTGCCGAACAAGAGGCTGTTTCTGGGCTTAACAACAATAATCTAGTTCGTCAAGCTTACATCAACGTTGGTTCGGGGATTATCATTCAAGCTGAGCTTTTGCAACATTTCAGCCAGTTGAACTGAGACTACAGAGAGTTGACAGAGGCTCATAGGGGGTGTGCTGATTTATCTAATAAGCTGAAGGAGGTCGAGGAGGAGCGTGATGTTAAGGCTAGGAATTTTGATAAGTTGCTCAAAGAGTTCCACGCTTTGGAGGATGAAGTGAGTGCAGCTTCCATTCGTCAGGAAGGTTTAGTTGAGCAGTTAGAGGAGATGGAGAGGGATAAAAACGAATGGCGGTCAACGGCTTCATCCCAAGCCGCTAGGATCAAAGAGCTTGAGGGACAGTTGTCCGACAAATCCACTGAGCTTAGCCAACTGTGGGAACAAAACAAACAGCTAACTGCTAGCGTTGCTCAGTCGGAGGTCGTACGACACAACACTGTGAAGGAACTTCTTCCAGCCGTTTGCCGTCGGTTATTCCAGAGCCGAGAGTACAAGAAGAGCATGGGGAGGGTGTACAGTCTTTCTTATACCGCTGGGTTTGTTGACGGCGTGAAAGCCGACTTTAAAGACGGGGCCAAGGTTGCCCGTGATGAGGGAGATGTGGAAAGGGTACTTGGGCAGGTCAAGAACCTCAACCGAGAAGCCCCATCATTATAGAAGGCTGAATTTAACAAGATCTTCGATGCCGAATATCAGTATGTTAAGAAGGTTGCTGAGTCCTATCGTCTTCCTTTGGGTGATTTGATGAATTTATTACCGGAAGGCTCAGTAGTTCCCGAGAAAAGTACACCTGCCCCTGGACCCTCCGAAGCAAAGAATGATTAGTAATAGGATGTTTATGGCATGTACCTTCTCCCTTTTTGTGTCCGGATGAATGTAATTTGTACTACATCAACTTTTGGGCTTAGCATGTGCCTTTTAATTTGATTTTATTGTCATCATGACAAGTTTATCCATTGACGGTGTGAAGTGCCGAACCATTTAATATTATTGTAGTAACAGCGTAACACAACAATCTGTTGGATTGGTGGTGTAGGTTTGGCGAATGTTTTAGTTTTAACGTGGCCACTACGGTGGAATATAACGAACCGATGGATTGTAATGTAATTTAATCTCAACGGTGTAAATAACGAACCGATGGATTGTAATGTAACTTAATCTCAACGGTGTAAATAACGAACCGATGGATTGTAATGTAACTTAATCTCAACGGTGTAAATAACGAACCGATGGATTGACGGTGTAAATAACGAACCGATGGATTGTAATGTAACTTAATCTCAACGGTGTAAATAACGAACCGATGTATTGTAATGTAACTTACTCTCAACGGTGTAAATAACGAACCGATGGATTGTAATGTAATTTAATCTCAACGGTGTAAATAACGAACCGATGGATTGACGGTGTAAAGCAACGACCCGCTTAATTTCAATATAACGGTGTAAGGTAATGACCCGCTTAATTTCAATGTAAATCACAACGGTGTAAATAACGAACCGATGTATTGTAATGTAACTTAATCTCAACGGTGTAAATAACGAACCGATGGATTGTAATGTAATTTAATCTCAACGGTGTAAATAACGAACCGATGGATTGTAATGTAACTTAATCTCAACGGTGTAAATAACGAACCGATGTATTGTAATGTAACTTACTCTCAACGGTGTAAATAACGAACCGATGGATTGTAATGTAATTTAATCTCAACGGTGTAAATAACGAACCGATGGATTGACGGTGTAAAGCAACGACCCGCTTAATTTCAATATAACGGTGTAAGGTAACGACCCGCTTAATTTCAATGTAAATCACAACAGTGTAAATAACGAACCGTTGGATTAACGGTGTAAAGTAACGAACCGATGTATTTCAATATAAATCACAACGGTGTAAATAACGAACCGATGGATTAACGGTGTAAAGTAACGACCCGTTTAATTTTTAAGTTAATTTAGTCATAACGGTGCAAATAGAATAGATGGGGAAAATTTCTTCTCCTGACATTGGAGAAGTATGCATTACTATCAAAGCCAAGTTCTCACATTACAAATTTATCTGAAGCAATTCCGAAGGTTGATTGCGTGCCAGGTTCGAGGGACATTTCGGCCTTCCATTGTTTCAAGTTTGTATGACCCATTATGATGTGCTTCTACTACCCGGTAAGGGCCTTCCCAATTTGGGCCTAGTTTTCCTTGGTTTTCCACTCTACTAGCTTCGTTCTTCCTGTAGACAAAATCGCCCACTTTGAATGATACCGGACGGACCCTCTGATTGTAGTATTGTTCAATTTTTGCTTTGTACTTTGCCTCTCGTATTGCTGCCATTTCTCGTCTTTCTTGTAGCAAATCTAAGTTTAGACGTTGCTCCTCTTCATTATCTTCCGGATCAAACATCATAGTACGGTGAGTTGGCATCCCAATTTCGGCCGGTATGACGGCTTCACTTCCGTACGTGAGGCTAAATGGTGTTTCACCATTGCTTGTTTTAAGAGATGTCCGGTATGCCCATAAGACGTTAGGCAATTCATCAACCCATCCGGCCTTCGCCCGGCCTAACCTTGTCTTAATACCATGCATGAGGCTGCCGTTGGCCCTTTCAACAAGGCCGTTGGCTTGTGGATGTGCCACGGCAGTGTTGATCTGCTTAATTTTTAATTTTGCACACCAACTTTTGAAAGGGTCGTTTACGAAATTCGTGCCATTATCCGTCACAATAATGGCCGGTAGTCCGAACCGACAGACTATATTGTCCCAGACGAATTTCTTCACCTCCTTACCCGTCGTTTTCGCCAGAGGTTTGGCTTCTATCCACTTGGTGAAGTAATCTATTGCTACGATTACATACTTCACCTTCCCTGGGGCCTCCGTCAACGGGCCCAACACATCCATTCCCCATTCATAGAAGGGCCATGGGGCCATGATGGAAGTCAGTATAGTTTTAGGCAGCTTCGGTACCGGGGAGTGAATTTGACAAGAGTCGCATTTGTTTATTTCTTCACGAGCGTCTTTATGCATGGTTGGCCAGTAGTATCCTTGACGGATGAGCTTCGCCACGACCGCTCTTGGACCGGAGTGCATGCCGCAAGCACCCTCATGAACCTCTCGGATGATATAATTTACTTGCAGAGGTCCCACACAACATGCCATCGGACATAGGTAGGTCTTCTTGAACATCACGTCCCCTTCCATGATATAATGAGGAATTTTCATCCGAAGAGTTCTTGCTTCGTTAGGGTCTTCCGGCCAGATGCCGTTTTGTAAACATCTGACGATTGGTGTCATCCAATTGTCGCCTTCTTCTTCCACAATGGCTTTAACTTCTTCTTCCGATGTAGAAGGCTTCTCCAATACTTCTACTAATACTTCTTTGGGGAGATGGTTGAAGGCTACGGAAGCTAGCCTGCTTAAAACATCGGCCTTTTGGTTCTGGGATCTCGGGATATTACGGATTTTAAACTTTTTGAACAGTCCGATGTGCTCTCTTGTTTTTGCTAAATACCGTATCATACTTTCTTTGGATGCCACAAATTCTCCGTTTATTTGGCTTGCCACTAACTTGGAATCCACTCTGACATCCAGAGATTTAACATTCATTCTTCTCGCTATTCGTAGGCCGGTGAGAAGTGCTTCGTATTCTGCCTCATTGTTGGTGCTTCTGAAATTTAAACGGAGAGCATAGGTGTGTTCTACCTGGTCAGGACCGATTAGGACTAGCCCTGCCCCTGAACCTTTCGTGCTTGATGCTCCGTCCGTATATAACACCCATTCATCCGAGCTTGACACATCACATACTTCTTTTGTTAGCTGTCTGCCGTTCTTTTCCTTAAGGTCAACTGATATTTCCGAGATAAAATCAGCAAGCACTTGCCCTTTAACAGAGCTCTTCGAAACGTACGTTATGTCGTATGCCCCTAACTCCACGACATATTTCGTCAGCCTCCCTGATGCTTCGGCTTTATTTAATATCTGTTTTATGGGCTGGTCGGTTATAACTCTGATTGGGTGTGCTTCAAAATATCTCCTCAGTCGTCTAGATGCGTGCAGGAGTGACAAGGCCAACTTCTCAATAGGTAAATAATTCCTTTCTGTAACACCCCCAAAATTTGATACAGCGGAAGACTCAACAAGCTTTCGGAGTGCTACGGGGATTGGTATCCAAACACAAGACATAAAAGAACGAGATAAAGTAAACAAAATAAAATACAACCACGCGGGGTTTTAAAGTTTACATTATCCCAAAATCATCCAAAGTCAAGCCCAAAAGAAATAAATATAGGTCCACAATAGTTATCAGAGTTTTAGAAATATAGATCCATAACCAGTGCCAAATGCCAAGCCTCCAATCCCAAGCATCTGCAGAGCATCACTTAATTACCTGAGAAAACGTGCTAAAAGTCAGCTTTCGCTGGTGAGATCATAGGTTTAGATTCTTAATTCAATATAGTGGACATATACGCAAAACGCTTGCTAGCTAGACTAGGCCTCAATCATCCAACCAAAATAATCCATCCAATATAATCCAACCAAATCAAATCATCCCTATAGGTGCACGCTATAGCTCAAATCAAACCAATCAATAGCTTACCTAGCTCAAGTCTAGGCCTCGCTCTAATATCAATCCAATAGCTTACCTAGTTCGGGGACTAGGCCTCGCTCAACAACCAAATCAATAGCTTACCTAGATCTAGTCTAGGCCTCGCTCTACCTAGTTCTATAAGCATAGCAAGTTTTAAAATCAAAAGCGATAATAGTCCACATAAAGCATTTGCACGTTTTTCACCCCAAGTATTGAAAACAAAGTTCAAGAGTAAAAGTGGGGCTATGACTCACCTCAAGTCCAGAAATCCTCAAAAGAAATGATAGAAGAAAGACGCAAGAAATCTCAAACAACTCACGTAACGGCGACTACAGACTCGGCACTTCCTAACAATATCAAACCCGTTCAGAAATCATTTCCTCAAAATCAAATATTCCCATTCCCGAACGTAATTCATTTTACTTTCCAAAATATCCATTTCTCGAATTAACTTCATATTCATTTGAAATTTGACGTTTGGTAACCATACGGGTGGAGGGTCGACACAACACAAACCAAAAAGCCTCAACAAAGAACAATAATAAGATAACTATAGGTCTAATGTTAGCTCAACATATTATTTAAATAATTATCGAAGCTTATTAAATCCGTCGATTTGATAATCTCCCATACTTATTTACGTAATATATCGTTCCAAAATTATACCCAACCTAAAGCACATTGCACATAAATTTCTATTTGGTATATGTCGTAGCCCAATGAATTCCCTATATATATCGTCGAATCGGCCAAATCCCACGAGACATATAGTAATTCATTACCCTAAAATATATACCACATCCTATGGGCGTCGTGGGATACGATGCCCATTAATATACCCATTTTATATCGTCAAATAACTCAATCTAGAATAAGTCATTCGATAATATAAAATGTTTATATTAACCGTCATATATTCGTGACAACACAAAGTCACATTATAAAGCCCACTTGGACTTTAAAGACCCACAATTCGTATAACTCGATAAGTTTCTAATTTATAAAATAAAATCACATTTTTAAATTATTATTTACCCGACTTATGTTTCGCCGTTATTTTTATAGTTATTATTTATAATAATATCCCGACATTTATTACACTATTTTCATAGTATAATAACTATCGTCTTATTATTATACGTTTACTCGTGATCGTTTTATTATTAATATACGCATATATATATATATATATATATATATATATATATATATATATATATATATATATATATATATATATATATATATACACGTTTAACGCGTCTATATATACGTATATAAACGATTATATTCTTAATAATATTATAACGAGTATTATTTTTGATTTCAACTTTTAAATATTTATCGAGTCATAGAATTTGGTCACATGTCCGAGTCATGACCCTCGGCTCATAGTCCATGTCCAAAATAATAAAATCAAGCCACAATATAAATCAACTCCGTCCAAACAATCCCATATTCACGTGCTACAACATGAGGGTCCGACTACGGCACCCAACTAACCTATCTCTGTCATCTAATTGACCGTCTCACAATCGGTCCCCAATTCCATACTCGTCAACACAACTCCAATTCATGATACAAATGACCAATGTCCAAATGATTCGGCCCAAAATAAGTCACAACAAATATATTACCATATAAGAACCAAAACAAAAATATATCAATTATACGGGTCGACTTACCAAGTCAAACCCGGGTCAACTTGTGAGGTAACAACCAAAACAATAACCTCACCCGAGACCTCTCGGTCTCGGCTAGCTCTAATGAGCCTCTCGACTAAAACAGCCCGCGAAGGGGGGGGGGGGGGTTCGGCCGAGAATCCGAAACAACAACAACAACAACAATTCGAACCATCTTAGACCCAAAAATTCCAATAAGTATTAACCATCATCAAGAATAAAAAAGAACAAGAACCATCACACCTCCAAGACTCTAATCGAGTCGAGGAGTGTCACACCGAGACCTAGGGTCTCGGTCAAGCTCACATCGAGCCACAAAAACCAAATCCAAACGCGTACAAACTCCAAATCCGAGCACAAATACATCAAGAATCGACCCCCAAGGATACGAAACTCGTTTTATTAACAAAACCCATCTTCATTTTCATGTTATCATCCCAAAAATGTCAAGATCCAATTCAGGTTTGACTCAAAATAGTCAAACCCGACCCAAAACTCATGTTTTCTCACCTCTAATCGAATAGAAACCAAGATAGATGATGATGTGGTGTTGTGTGAGGTGTGGATGTCGGCGGTATTTAAAAGAAATGGAGGGGGAAGGCGCGTGTTTCACACCAAACGAACAAGAAGGTGATGGGGAGCGTTTTGGTGGTGGCGGTGTGGTGTGGAGGTCGGCGGTGGTGGTGGTGTTGGTGTGGCAGTCGGCGGCTAAGGAGAGGGGGAAGAAGAAAATGATGAAAATGATATTATGAGGGTGAAGGGTTAGGGTTAGGGGTGTTATACCCTAAATTTTCATTTTAGTCCCTCAAATTTCCTTTTTCCAAAATTAGCCACAAATACTTTAATAATTAGTGAACTCTTTTTAATCGGTTTTCCCGTAACCCGATTACCCGTTCATAAAAGTATTAAATTTTCATCAAACATACACGTACACGTCATAATTGATTTCCCAACAACACTTCCCGAAAATATAGATATGTACGAAAGACATAATATTAATTTAACGGTGAATCGCTACCGTTTTGTAAAATGTAAAAATCTTGTTAGGTTAATCTAGTGCCGGAGTCAATGTAGTGCCAAAGATAACGATCTAAAAATAAATCATCACGAACGAAACGAATCAAACCATAAATAAATAACTAAATCCCATAAACATCGTACGATTAAAATCAAGTACCAACGTTCGTAAACTATCTCGTCACAATAACTTTTCAAAAATTCTATATTTATTATTTAAATGTAATGCGGGTTTTATAAAACGGCTCCCTATTTTGCCAGTTGTCACATCCTCCCAGCCTCAGAAGGAACCCGTCCCGGGTTTCTCTTGAAATGACCCATCTACGAAGTGAAAAACTTCGGATATCTTTTTCGAAACTCATCCTCACGTTCCTACGTAAATTCCGGTCCGTGCCGCGAATTCCAACGAACTTTGATGAGCGGAATACGACTCCTCTTGAGTCGTTTGATCTCTCTATCCATTATCTCAATCGGCTCTTCCACGAAATTCAAACTTTCATCCACACGAATATCCTTGATCGGTATAACTAGTGTTTCCTCTGAAAGGCATTTCTTCAGATTACTAATATGAAACACATCATGAACTTTACTCAGTTCCATAGGTAATTCCAAACGATACGCTACGGGCCCAATTCTTTCCAAAATAAGAAATGGTCCAATGTAGCGGGGATTAAATTTCCCACATTTCCCAAAACGTATCACACCCTTCCAAGGCGAGACCTTCAACATCACTCTGTCTCCAACCTGGAATTCTAGGGGTTTACGCCTCTGATCGGCGTAGCTTTTCTGCCTATCTCTAGCTGCTTGCAGTCGATCTCGAATCTGCGTTACTTTCTCCGTAGTTTCCGAGATAAGCTCAGGGCCTGTGAGTTGGCTATCTCCAACTTCTGCCCAACCAATAGGTGAACGGCATTTTCGACCATACAAAGCTTCGAATGGTGCAGCCTTAAGACTTGTGTGGTAGCTATTATTGTAGGAGAACTCCGCAAGGGGTAAATATTTCTCTCAGCCTTTACCAAAGTCTATGATGCATGCACGAAGCATATCCTCCAAAGTTTGAATAGTTCTCTCACTTTGACCATCGGTTTGGGGATGATATGCAGTACTCATATCAAGTCTCGTCCCCAAAGCGGTTTGAAGTGATCGCCACAATGCTGACGTGAAACGGCTGTCGCGATCCGAAATAATCGATATCGGAACCCCATGATGAGAAACAATCTCCTTCACATACAACCTCGCAAGTTTTTCTACACTATCATCTTCACTAATCGCCAGGAAGTGAGCAGACTTAGTCAAACGATCCACAATTACCCATATAGCGTCGCAACCGCTAGTTGTCTTGGTAATTTGGTAATAAAGTCCATCGTAATCCGCTCCCACTTCCAAACCAGGAGTTCTGGCTGCGTCAACAATCCTGACGGTCTTTGATGCTCAGCTTTAACCTTAGAGCAGGTCAAGCACTTACTAACATATAATGCTATCTCTGCCTTCATATTTGGCCACCAATATAATTTCTTCAAACCCTGGTACATTTTGTCCGACCCAGGATGAATGGAGTATCTCGACTTATGCGACTCATGCATAATCAATTCTCGAATCCCTCCATACAATGGTACCCAACTTCGTTCTCCAAAACATAACACTCCATCAGAACGCTTAGCAAATCCTTTCTCATTTTCTGCCATCCCAAATATGTTCTCAGCAGGTTTATTTTCTGCTTTCAATGCTTCTGTTTGAGCTACCAATATTTGAGACGGTAATGGCGATACGATAGTCATTCCTAATGACCTAACCCGTAATGGGGGAATTCTCTCTTTTCGACTAAGAGCATCAGCAACAACGTTTGCTTTACCCGGATGGTAGCGAATTTCACAATCGTAATCGCTTAGCAACTCTATCCAACGTCGCTGCCTCATGTTAAGCTCTTTTTGGTTCAGAATGTGTTGCAGACTTTTGTGATCAGTAAACACTACACACTTGGTTCCATACAAGTAATGTCTCCATATCCTCAAAGCAAAAACCACAACACCTAACTCCAAATCATGGGTGGTGTAATTCTTCTCATGCTTCTTGAGCTGTCGGGAAGCATAAGCTATCACTTTCTCTCGCTGCATTAACACCGCTCCTAAACCTTTATGAGAAGCGTCACAATAGACGACGAAATCCTCGTTACCTTTGGGTAACGCCAAAATAGGAGCACTACACAACATTTCCTTAAGTAACTGAAAGGCTTCCTCTTCCTTATCTCCCCATTCTTACTTAACGCTCTTTTGAGTCAATTTGGTCAACGGTTTTGCTATCTTCGAAAATCCCTCAATGAATCTTCAGTAATAACCGGCTAATCCCAAAAACTGACGAACTTCTGTTGGGGTCGTAGGTGCAGCCCAATCTTTAATCGCTTCAATCTTAGCAGGGTCCACATGAACTCCTTGTCTATCAATCACATGACCTAGAAATTGTACCGTCGGAATCCAAAATTCACATTTCGGAAACTTGGCATACAGTTTCTCCTTCCTGAGCAATTCTAAGATAAGTCTTAGATGCTCCTCATGCTCCTTCTCACTCTTCGAATAAATCAGAATGTCGTCAATGAACACAATCACAAACTTATCTAAGTAAGGCTTACACACCCGATTCATGAGATTCATGAATACCGCCGGTGCGTTAGTCAACCCAAACGGCATCACCTGAAACTCGTAATGCCCGTAACGGGTTCTGAAAGCCGTTCTCGGAGGTAACGTCTTCGCGAACTCGAAGCTGATGATATCCCGATCTCAAATCGATCTTCAAATACACACTCGATCCTTGAAGTTGATCGAACAAATCGTCGATCCTCGGTAACGGGTATCTATTCTTCACCGTTAACTTGTTCAACTCTCGATAATCAATACACATTCGGAACGATCCATCCTTCTTCTTCACAAATAAGACCGGGGCTCCCCAAGGTGAAGAACTTGGTCTTATGAATCCCTTCTCGGCTAACTCCGCTAATTGTTTCGACAACTCTTCCAGTTCAGTAGGTGCAAGACGATAAGATGCTCGTGCTACAGGTGCAGCACCAGGTATCAACTCAATCTGAAATTCCACTTGTCTAGTAGGCGGAATTCCGGGCAAATCATCGGGAAACACATCCGCAAAATCCCGAACTATAGGTACATCTCCAATGCACCTTTCCTTCTTCTCCTTCTCTCCTTTCTCAGAAATTTGGGCTAAGAAAAGGTAATTTCCTTTCTCCATTAGCTTCGGCAACTTAGTGCAAGATATGACCGCTAATCTGGATGGGCCTCTCAAATCCTTTCTATCTCCTGGTATGTTCAGAATCTCCTTGCCGTAAGGTACCCGCACGATCTTCTCATCGCAGATTATATGGGCACGATACTTTGACAACCAATCCATACCGATAATGACATCAAAACTTCCTAATGTGACGGGTAGAAGATCTATGTTGAAAGGACGGTTCAGAAAGTTTAACGTGCATCCACGAATGATAGTCTTAATCCTTTCTATGTTTCCATTAGCTAACTCTACATCATAACCAATTCCTAAGGCCATCGGGGGTTTCTCAAGCAAGGGTGCAAACTTAGTGGACACAAAACTCTTATCGGCACCAGTATCAAATAGTATGGAAGCATAACGATTATTGAGAAGGAACGTACCAGTAACAACGTTCGGATCTTCTCCTCTCTCGTTCCCGAGTGCATACACTCTTCCATGAGCAACTCCAGCTTCCACACGTTGGTCCCCATTATCTTGTCTTCCACGGTTTCCTCCAGCTCCACGGTTTCCATTATTGTACCCATTACCACCCGATCCTTGATTTCCTCGGTTCCATGATTCCCTACATTCATTTCGATAATGTCCTTTCTTTCCACATCCATAGCAAGTAACATTTGCTTTGCTCATAGTTTCAGGAGTAGCTTGAACCATAGCAAGTGGTCGAGCTCTACAATCCTTAGCTATGTGTCCCATCTTAGAGCAATTCTTGCACATTACCGTACATCGACCAGAATGATGCTTGTAACATCGGTTACATTTGGGCGCATCTCCATTGTAATTCTTCTTGTCTCCATCTCCCATGGCATAAGCTCTAGCAGTTGTTTGTCTCTTGTTTCGACGATCATTACCCTTAGAGTGATCATCCCTCTTTCTCTTTCCATTCTTATCCTTCTCAGCTTCTTCCAATTCCAAAGAGTCCATCAATTGTTGAGCGATAGTGATAGCCTCATGTATGTTTGCAGGCTTAGCGGATATCACATCGTTCCTGGTAGCTACCGGCAATCCATCGGTATACCTCTCAATCTTTTGGGTCTCAGTCCTAACCATATCGGGGCAAAGTAAGGCTAACTCTCGATAACGGCGATTGTAAGTTGCCATATCGGTACCTTTCACTTTGTGATTCCAGAACTCAATTTCTAACTTCTTAATCTCATTTCTTGGGCAGTAAGTCTGAATCAACAAAGACTTAAATTGCTCCCAAGTCATGGCATAAGCCACATCACTCCCAACCGAGTTACGGTAATTGTTCCACCAAGTCAAGGCTTCATCCTTGAAAGTAAAAGAAGCAAACTTTACCTTCGCATTCTCCGCACAACCACTGACATTAAACACTGACTCAGTCTTCTCAATCCACCTAACCAAGTAAACCACTCCTTCAGTTCCACCAAACTCAATCGGTCCACAAATCTTAAACTCCTTGTAGTGACATCCATTAGCACGAACAGGTGGAAAAGTTCCAGCAGAATTGTTGGAATGATTTGACTCAGCTAGTAGCTCAGCAACTCGTTGCTCCACAAGTTGATTGATCATTGCTTGATCCACAGTAGGTGCATTAAGTGGAACATGATCATTGTCTCCCTGAACATCAACATTTTGATTCCTGTTGTTGCGGTTAGTAGTGTCCAGGTTATCAGGAGTAGGGGTTTCAACATTTCGAGTAGGACGGCGTCCTCGACGACCAGGGGTAGTCGTTGCAGGTCCAATTCTGGTAGCTCTAACAGGGTTTCTTCGTGCAGCCATTAATATAATACCAACACAATATCAACCACGCAAATAGGAACACAATTCTCCATGTACGCCAAAAACCGTAGAATATCATGCGAAATCACCATCTTCCATACAAGTAGCGATCGATACTTCGTTCGAAAATACCAAAAGACATAATAAATACTAATCATTTCATACGAGACGAACATACAATCCAAATAACATGGCTTAAGGGATAGAATAACCCGCTCTCCTAACCAAGTACTCCCTGGCTTAGGAAGCAACACAACAACAACACCAATCCAAATCGATCTAGCCAGGATGCTGGCGTAGACTCCTCAACTCTGATCCCAAACCATCCAAATTCCTCAATAACTACCCCAGCTCAATACTATGTGTATCTCTGTCCCTCTTGAGGTCCACAACCTCCTTTTCTAACTTTGTGTTCCTCTGCCATAGCTTGCGATCTCCCTCGCAAGCCGTGAGGAAACCTCTCTGCAGACTCTCTATCTGCTCATGTATCTCCATCATGCCTCTCCTAATCGTTGTCGTTCTGCCCATGACAGTAGTCAAATCAACTCTCAACTCAGCAAAAAACTCAGCAATAAACTCAGCAATAAACTCCTCAAGTCGGTCAGACATTCGCGAAATCCTCTCGCCCTGTGCAGTAATCCGAGTACACATCCTACCAATTTCACCCAAATCTGCATGCTCAGCAGAAACCTCAGAAGGTGCATCCAACTCAACGGGACTACCAGGTGGCAACTCAAACAAAAATAGATGATCAGGTGAAACCCGCTCTAATGGATGTATCGGGGAATCGGGCTTCGCAGAATGAGCAGAATGTGCTAGCGACCAATCATCATCAGGCATCTCCTCCTTCTGAGGATCATCCTCTTCCTCATCCTGAGGGTCATCATTTTCTACCTCATCTTGAGGGTTATCATTCTGCTCACCCTCGTACTCCTCCTCATACTCCTCGTCGGAGGGGTACTCCATCAATCGTCATCTCTGAGCAGGTGAACCACGAGGCGATAAAATCGGTGACTTAGAGCTACAATGAGACGATAAAGTAGTGGCCGAACGCATGACCAACACGTATGGGTCATCAGGGGCCATAGTGATTTACGAGGGGCGACGCGTACTAGCAATAACAATTCTTAATAACAACACGTGCAAAGGAGGCTATGATTTGTGACAACGGCGTAGGGTAGGTGTAAGTGTTTCAAAACAGCTAAACCGCGAACTCAAAATACCATATCCAATAATCATCATATAATTCCAAATCGTATATAATCAAGAAAGATTTAAAATACCGCATTACTAAAACCATTCGTAAAGCAATTTAGCCATATAATTCCTCAAAACGCCATCATATCACTAAATCATAAACCTCAAAACCTCAAATCATCTCAAGAAATCCCAAATCTATAATCATCTCAATAATCTCATAATACCTCAATAATAAACAATGATGCTTTGGTTTGGCGGGCTGGCGGGCAATGGTCGAGGATCGTTTTCTATAAAAATCGGTTATAGTTTAGGTGTCTATTTACCTAGTTCTCTATAACCTTGGCTCTGATACCAATCTGTAACACCCCCAAAATTTGATACAGCGGAAGACTCAACAAGCTTTCGGAGTGCTACGGGGATTGGTATCCAAACACAAGACATAAAAGAATGAGATAAAGTAAACAAAATAAAATACAACCACGCGGGGTTTTAAAGTTTACATTATCCCAAAATCATCCAAAGTCAGGCCCAAAAGAAATAAATATAGGTCCACAATAGTTATCAGAGTTTTAGAAATATAGATCCATAACCAGTGCCAAATGCCAAGCCACCAATCCCAAGCATCCGCAGAGCATCACTTAATTACCTGAGAAAACGTGCTAAAAGTCAGCTTTCGCTGGTGAGATCATAGGTTTAGATTCTTAATTCAATATAGTGGACATATACGCAAAACGCTTGCTGGCTAGACTAGGCCTCAATCATCCAACCAAAATAATCCATCCAATATAATCCAACCAAATCAAATCATTCCTATAGGTGCACGCTATAGCTCAAATCAAACCAATCAATAGCTTACCTAGCTCAAGTTTAGGCCTCGCTCTAATATCAATCCAATAGCTTACCTAGTTCGGGGACTAGGCCTCGCTCAACAACCAAATCAATAGCTTACCTAGATCTAGTCTAGGCCTCGCTCTACCTAGTTCTATAAGCATAGCAAGTTTTAAAATCAAAAGCGATAATAGTCCACATAAAGCATTTGCACGTTTCTCACCCCAAGTATTGAAAACAAAGTTCAAGAGTAAAAGTGGGGCTATGACTCACCTCAAGTCCAGAAATCCTCAAAAGAAATGATAGAAGAAAGACGCAAGAAATCTCAAACAACTCACGTAACGGCGACTACAGACTCGGCACTTCCTAACAATATCAAACCCGTTCAGAAATCATTTCCTCAAAATCAAATATTCCCATTCCCGAACGTAATTCATTTTACTTTCCAAAATATCCATTTCTCGAATTAACTTCATATTCATTTGAAATTTGACGTTTGGTATCCATACGGGTGGAGGGTCGACACAGCACAAACCAAAAAGCCTCAACAAAGAACAATAATAAGATAACTATAGGTCTAATGTTAGCTCAACATATTATTTAAATAATTATCGAAGCTTATTAAATCCGTCGATTTGATAATCTCCCATACTTATTTACGTAATATATCGTTCCAAAATTATACCCAACCTAAAGCACATTGCACATAAATTTCTATTTGGTATATGTCGTAGCCCAATGAATTCCCTATATATATCGTCGAATCGGCCAAATCCCACGAGACATATAGTAATTCATTACCCTAAAATATATACCACATCCTATGGGCGTCGTGGGATACGATGCCCATTAATATACCCATTTTATATCGTCAAATAACTCAATCTAGAATAAGTCATTCGATAATATAAAATGTTTATATTAACCGTCATATATCCGTGACAACACAAAGTCACATTATAAAGCCCACTTGGACTTTAAAGACCCACAATTCGTATAACTCGATAAGTTTCTAATTTATAAAATAAAATCACATTTTTAAATTATTATTTACCCGACTTATGTTTCGCCGTTATTTTTATAGTTATTATTTATAATAATATCCCGACATTTATTACACTATTTTCATAGTATAATAACTATCGTCTTATTATTATACGTTTACTCGTGATCGTTATATTATTAATATACGCATTTATATATATATATATATATATATATATATATATATATATATATATATATATATATATATATATATATATATATATATATATATATATATATATATATATACGTTTAACGCGTCTATATATACGTATATAAACGATTATATTCTTAATAATATTATAACGAGTATTATTTTTTATTTCGACTTTTAAATATTTATCGAGTCATAGAATTTGGTCACATGTCCGAGTCATGACCCTCGGCTCATAGTCCATGTCCAAAATAATAAAATCAAGCCACAATATAAATCAACTCCGTCCAAACAATCCCATATTCACGTGCTACAACATGAGGGTCCGACTACGGCACCCAACTAACCTATCTCCGTCATCTAATTGACCGTCTCACAATCGGTCCCCAATTCCATACTCGTCAACACAACTCCAATTCATGATACAAATGACCAATGTCCAAATGATTCGGCCCAAAATAAGTCACAACAAATATATTACCATATAAGAACCAAAACAAAAATATATCAATTATACGGGTCGACTTACCAAGTCAAACCCGGGTCAACTTGTGAGGTCACAACCAAAACAATAACCTCACCCGAGACCTCTCGGTCTCGGCTAGCTCTAATGAGCCTCTCGACTAAAACAGCCCGCGAAGGGGGGGGGGGGGGGGGGTTCGGCCGAGAATCCGAAACAACAACAACAACAATTCGAACCATCTTAGACCCAAAAATTCCAACAAGTATTAACCATCATCAAGAATCAAAAAGAACAAGAACCATCACACCTCCAAGACTCTAATCGAGTCGAGGAGTGTCACACCGAGACCTAGGGTCTCGGTCAAGCTCACATCGAGCCACAAAAACCAAATCCAAACGCGTACAAACTCCAAATCCGAGCACAAATACATCAAGAATCGACCCCCAAGGATACCAAACTCGTTTTATTAACGAAACCCATCTTCATTTTAATGTTATCATCCCAAAAATGCCAAGATCCAATTCGGGTTTGACTCAAAATAGTCAAACCCGACCCAAAACTCATGTTTTCTCACCTCTAATCGAATAGAAACCAAGATAGATGATGATGTGGTGTTGTGTAAGGTGTGGATGTCGGCGGTATTTAAAAGAAATGGAGGGGGAAGGCGCGTGTTTCACACCAAACGAACAAGAAGGTGATGGGGAGTGTTTTGGTGGTGGCGGTGTGGTGTGGAGGTCGGCGGTGGTGGTGGTGTTGGTGTGGCAGTCGGCGGCTAAGGAGAGGGGGAAGAAGAAAATGATGAAAATGATATTATGAGGGTGAAGGGTTAGGGTTAGGGGTGTTATACCCGAAATTTTCATTTTAGTCCCTCAAGTTTCCTTTTTCCAAAATTAGCCACAAATACTTTAATAATTAGTGAACTCTTTTTAATCGGTTTTCCCGTAACCCGATTACCCGTTCATAAAAGTATTAAATTTTCATCAAACATACACGTACACGTCATAATTGATTTCCCAACAACACTTCCCGAAAATATAGATATGTACGAAAGACATAATATTAATTTAACGGTGAATCGCTACCGTTTTGTAAAATGTAAAAATCTTGTTAGGTTAATCTAGTGCCGGAGTCAATGTAGTGCCAAAGATAACGATCTCAAAATAAATCATCACGAACGAAACGAATCAAACCATAAATAAATAACTAAATCCCATAAACATCGTACGATTAAAATCAAGTACCAACGTTCGTAAACTATCTCGTCACAATAACTTTTCAAAAATTCTATATTTATTATTTAAATGTAATGCGGGTTTTATAAAACGGCTCCCTATTTTGCCAGTTGTCACACTTTCGGCCTCTTGCAATGTCCTGCTGACATAATGAATCGGTAATTGCCTTCCAACCCTTTCAGTTAAGAGAACGGCACTTATCGCTTGACGGGAAGCCGCTAAGTAAACATACAGGATTTCTTTTGGCTTAGGAGTGGTTAATAATGGGAGTTTTAAGATCAATTGCTTCAGTAGTTGGAATGCTTCTTCTGCCGCCTCCGTCCATTTGTATTCATCCTTATTCTCCTTTGTGATTTTTTCAGAGTCTCAAAGAATGGGAGAGATTTTTCTGCGGATCTGGCCAGAAAACGGTTCAAAGCTGCCAACTCTCCACTTAGGCTTTGCATTTCCTTAAGAGTGGATCGAGATTTCATCTCAGCAATCGCCGTGGTTTTCCTCGGATTAGCTCTGATCCCTTCGGATGTTACTATATAGCCTAAGAACTTCCCTTCTTCTACGCCGAAGGAACATTTCTTCGGATTTAGCTTCATGTTTATTTGCCGGAGATTATAAAAGGTTTCAGAGATGTCCGTCAACATTTCTTTCTCACTTTTGCTTTTAACCACCATGTCATCTATGTAAGCCTCCAAATTTCTGCCTATTTGACTTTTGAAAGCCGAGTCTACTAACCGTTGGTAAGTTGCTCCAGCATTCTTGAGACCGAAGGGCATCTTGGTATAGCAGTATGTACCTTGCTCTGTGTAAAACGCTGTTTTCTCTTCATCTTCTTCGGCCATCTGAACCTGGTGGTATCCTTTGTAGGCGTCCAGGAAACATTTGTATCTGTAGCCTACTACTGACTTTATCTTCCAATCGATCTCCGATAATGGATAATAATCTTTTGGACACGAGGAGTTGAGATTTTTGAAGTCGATGCACATCCTCCAACTTCCGTCACATTTCTTCACTAGAACAGGATTGGAGATCCACGTCGGGTATTTGACAGGTCTGACGATCCCTGCCCTCAGCCATTCCTCCACTTCCTTCATCACCACTTGATTTTTCTCTGCAGAGAGACTTCGTTTCTTTTGTGCTACCGGTGTGTCCGCCATGTTAACATTTAGCCGATGCTTTATCAACCATCTAGGGACTCCCGTCATATCCGACGGCTGCCATGCAAACACATCTTTGTTTTTCTGCAATAGTTCAATAAGGTTTTTGCGACCCTCTATTGAGAAGTTCTTTCCGATGGTTACCAACTGTTCTGGATAAGCAGGGTTAACCAAGACTTCTTCGGTTGTTGTTATGTCCCCATCGTCTTTTATTTCATGAAGTTCCTCGGATCGAGATTCCTTGCTTATCTGCTTTTCCTCTAACCTCCGACACTCGGATATTATCGACGGACGGGCCCTTAAAGTTTCTATTCCCTTGGGAGTGGGGAACTTGATCATTGAGTGAATGGTGGACGGTATGGCCCTTATTTCCTTCAATCCAGTTCTTCCCAAGATCACATTGTATGGCGATGGGGAGTTAACCACACAAAAACTCATCATTGTCCTCTGGTACATGCCATGGTCGCCAAAGCACACCTCTAACTCGATCTTCCCCAAAGGTTTGCTTGTCTCTCCGGAGAAACCCACGAGGGAAGTGGTGGTCTCTTTGAGTCTGTCCTTGATGTCATTGCTGAGGTTATTGAAACAGTGTTCGTACATAACATTTACTGCCGACCCTTCGTCTACGTATATCCGTCGAACAAGATACCCATTGATGTCCCCTTCGATGATGAGGGGCTCATCGGACAGATCTTCCGTCATGATCGGAGGGAAAGTAATTGGAGTTTTCATCCATACTTCTTCATGGTCATAGCTTCTTTGCTTCATTCCTCCGGAACATCTTATCATGTTGATCACTTTGTTTTTCCCTCTGTCATAATTTCTTGCCGGCTCTCTATCTCTTCCGGTATCCCTCTGTTTCCATTCTTTCAACAAGTGGTCAAGTCTACCGGACTCCAATGCTATCTCTAGTTGCTTTTTCAATTCTCGACAATGGTTGGTTAAGTGACCGGCCTCTTTATGGTACTCGCAAAACTTACCCATGTTTTCACGAGAGGGTTTGCCACCTGTGGGCCTAGGGGCCGGTAAGTTTAAATGACGCTCTGTGGCCAGGATTTCCCTAGGAGGTTTTGTGAGTGCGTTTAGACCGGGGCGCTGTGGTCCTTCCCAAAAGATTTCCATCGGCCTGCGATCCGGACGATAATACTCATTGCGGTTCAAGTCTCTTCTAGGAGCCACGTATGGGTGGTATGCATCTTTGTGTCGAGGTTCGTTCTTCCTTTCATTCCTGTATTTGTCGTCCTTGAAACCCCTCCTTCTGTTTGCCTCGAAACCTTCCCCTCTGGGTAGTTCCGTGCTTCGGTATGCGTCTTCCGCTCGGATGAAATCATCTACTCTTGCGAACATTTCTGTTACCGAGCGAGGTACTTTGTCTGAAAATTTCTTCGCCAAGGCTGGGCATTTATGAGCATTCATGAAAGCCGAAATACGCATGATTTCCGGTACGCCGCTGATGTAGCTGGCCTCATCAGTCCATCTTTCCTTGAAGTCCACCAATGACTCATGTGCTCTTCTGACTATCTTGGTAATTTCCGTCGGATCCTTGGTACACTTCCTCCGAAGAGAAAATCGAGTCGAAAATTGTTCCCTCAGCTCCTCCCAGCTGTTGATGCTACTAGGCTCTAATCGTTCGAACCACCCTCCGGCTGCTCCATCCAAGGTCTGTTGAAACATAAGACACCAAGTTGGCATAGGCCATTGCCCTTGGTTTGCCGCTCCGGTGAATCGGGTGAGATGGTCGTTCGGATCTGTTGTTCCATCATAAAACCTCATGTTAAGAGGCATTGTATATTTCTCTCCGGCAAATTTAACTATGCGGCTGGTAAACAGTGACCGTGACACTTCCTTGAATGGCTTACTTAAGTCTTCATCCTTTTCGACTACCCTATCCTTTCTGACTACATCGTTCCCTTCGTCGCCGAACTCTAAACGCATTGGCCTGAGCACATTTTCTCCCAGAGCGTTATGTTTGTTAATTAAGTCAGTAAGGGAAGCCATTTGCCCAAGAATCAACTCTTGAAGGTTTGGGAAATCATTTTCTGGGTTATGGTTGTTTGGGTTGGTGTTTGCTCCGCTCCCTCCGGCCGAGGAGAGTGGGGTGGAGAAGAGTGGGGGAGGAGGGCCAGTCATTTTTCTCAGGTAGATTGAATAACGTGTCCCACGGATGGCGCCAATTTGTTAAGGTAAAATCTTGTGAGTACGTACTTCTTGTGTAGGATCTCCGGATAAGCGTAGAGACCTGCACACAAGAAGCACACGTTAGGCTCGCCCCGGGAGTGTTCCCAGGACCCACCTCCGGTGTGAGAGTAAGTATATATGATACGAAGGATAAGGGAGTGTTTGAGAGTAAATGCGATGTGTGTGTGTTAGTTGTGTGACATAAATGAGGTGGGGGTATTTATACTACCCCATCTCTTTACCTGCTCTACCTCGGGAAGGAGCAAATAGTGTTACACTGTACATAGTAGGTAGGTGTCAGGTCACGTGGGTAACACAATCCCTGAGAATCTGGGATGGCGGCGTGACCGCCATTAATGCTATTATCCTTCGTGTAATAGAGGAGTCCTCGGACAATATGATAGTTCTTTTTAACCCTCCGGCTTATGGATAAGGATCCGAAGGGTTAGTTACCGGAGCCCGGAGAAACGTCCGAAGGTTGTGAACCGTTCGGACACATACGCCAACAACTACCATTTTGCCCCAACACCAACTAGTATTAGTAGTCGCACAACAAAGTGAAACCCGGTGACAGTCTCTTTATCCTCAACTTGGTAAGGTAAGACTGTCTACATGTTAATTCTCGTACCCTTCTTCGTTGGGATTGATTACCATTGCTGTTGTTGTACAAATAAGCTAAACGGTTTATTCTTTTTTGTACGAAACAAATTTTCACACACATGTTCATGATCAATCCCGTTGAAAGACTAGGCACAAGTGTTGGATAAAATGTATCAGCAAAAAGGTGAACAAGTTCTGAGCCTGCGGCTTCTTGAGATTGCATAATAGTTATCAAATACGCTCGAACCACCTAGTGATTACCTGATCACAAGCACATTTCTCCAGGTATCATGATTCATCAGGACATTCGTTACCAAAGTTTACATATGTATAATATACATACATATAATCTAAGACAACACTTATGCTTTCTGAATATTAGCTAGTTGGAAAAACGCGCCTTGCTTGTTCTTGAGCTGATTATACGTTCCTTGTTCCACAACTTTGCCTTCAGAAACAAATGCAATCGAGTCAAGGTTCCGAATGGTGTTAAGTCTGTGTGCTACAACGACCGTTGTTCTGCCAACCATTATCCGATCCAATGCCTCTTGAACTACTTGCTCTGATTGAACGTCAAGGGCACTTGTAGCCTCGTCCAATAGTAGTATTGTTGGGTCACGAATGATGGCTCTAGCTATCGCAATTCTTTGTTTTTGTCCTCCTGATAGTTGTACTCCTCGTTCTCCACATTCTGTCTCGTATCCATCTTTAAGTGATCTGTAAAAAGAAAATTTACAACACTTTGTAACAAATAAGTGATCCTTATTTGTAATACGATGCAATCAATCTTTTATATGGAAGTATACTTACGAGATAAAAGTATGAGCATTTGCAGCTTTAGCAGCCTCAATGAGCTCGTTTTCGGATGCATCTAGCTTCCCAAAACTGATATTGTCACGAATTGTGCCTGAATAAAGGACGGGTTCTTGGCTCACGAGTGCCATATGCTTTCTATACCATTCAATGTTTAGCATTCGTATGTCCACTTTATCCACCTTAACTGTACCTCTATCTGTATCGTAGAATCTTTGGATCAACGCGATTACTGTAGACTTCCCACACCCGCTTTTCCCAACCAATCCAATGCTTGTTCCGGGCTTCACTTCTAAGCAAAACTCCCTTAAGATTGGGGTTTCGGGTCGGCCTGGGTATGCAAAATCGACCTTTTTAATTTCTATTCTGCCACTTAGTTTTTCCAACTTCACTCCACTAGTTCCATTTCCCTCCTGTATGCAATAATCAGAAGATTAAGATAATCAGCTATAACAAAAGAGTATCAAAAAGCAATAAAATTTTACGCAGTTACTTACATTATCATTGCTCGAGATCAATGATTGTCGATCAAGAATGGAAAAAACAGAAGCAACAGCAGTCGACCCTTTAGCTATATCAGAAGTCATGCTCCCAGCATCTGCTATAACCTTTCCCGTGCTAATCAATATGAAAAACGTCTTAAAAACATCCCCAGCCGATATCTCCCCAGAATTTACCAACCTTCCACCGTACCAAAAATCCAACGCCCAACAAATAAACGTTAGCCCTTGAGCTGAACCAATCCCTACACCTGCTAACCACGCCTTCTTCCTACCCTGGCGTCTTGGCCCATCTTGAGCCTTGTCGAAAATCTGTAACACGATACCTAAACTACCAAATGATGTCACAATCCTATGGTTATAAACTGCCTCAACCGCGATTTGAGTACTTTGGTTTTGGTACTTTATAAAGTTAGCTGACATTGTAGACAACAATACTTTTTTCATGTAGAAACAAAATATCGTAAGTGGTTGAACCGCAATCATAACAAGTGCGAGCTTCCAAGCTACAACTAATCCCATAACCATAGCAATTAAAACACCCGAGGCTGTTTGGATTAGCAGTGACATCCGGTCTGCTACTAAAGACTTGACCATTGTAGCTTCGTTACTTAACCTTGAACACAAGGCTCCACTGGAATTAGCCTCATTGTCGAACCAAGATGGTTCAAATGTTAGTATCTTTTCCAACATTTTTAACCGGATCCTTTTGGTTAGCATTTCACCCATGTACGCGAAATTATAATGTTGCAACAAGTTTACTAAAATACAAATGACTGAAAGTGAGCAGAAAATGATGGAATAAGTTTTTATTCGGTTGTTCATTTCATCGTGATTTGGTAAAAAGAAAGCAGAAATCATTCCTCCGACTGTCAAAGCGTAAACAGGTTGTACAGCTCCAAATGCAGCTGATGCAAGACTCCCAACCAATGCTTGTTTCCATTCAGGCGAGTTTAAGGAAAGTAATCGAGAAAATGAAGGCGGGATGTGGTTTGGTGATGATAAGGATTGCAGGTCATTGAAAGTTGCCGGTGAATCGAATATGGCTGGGCTTGATTTGGCAGTACTTAATCTGGAAGCACTACTTCTTGCAGCTAATGGAGTGTTGTTTTCGTGCTCGTTGAATGAACTAAACTGTCTTTGAAGTTTCACTAATCGGGCATAGTGACCAGTGTTGCTATTGACTAGATCGGTGTGGGACCCTTGCTCGATTACACTACCTTCGCTCATAACAGCAATCGTGTCTGCATTTCGTATCGTTGCTAGCTTGTGTGCAACCACCTGTTTCATGTATATAAGCAGGATTCACTCAGTTTAAGAACATTATCGCTTATTTTAAGATTCTTTATTCTAGAGTAAATTAAGCAGTTTTATGCAGAACAGTACTTAACAGTAGCTTGATGGCAAAAAGTAGAACGTTTTTTTTTACCATTGTTGTTCTTCCCATTGAGGCTTGATCAAGAGCGGTTTGAACAAGTTTTTCTGATTCTGAATCGAGTGCGCTTGTGGCTTCGTCGAGGAGAAGGATGACAGGGTTCTTGATTATCGCTCTAGCAATTGCAATCCTTTGTTTTTGTCCGCCAGATAGAAGTGCTCCTCTTTCACCAACCTTCAAATTCAAGAAACTTATCATTACTTGTGGCAAAAATGTTCGGGTCAAGCGGGTTATGTAAAAAGACAAAAAGTTTTCAAATTGAAAAGGGTCATCTTTTTAGCACGGGTCAAAGTGGGCTTGGTCAGGTTGACCCGTAAAAAAAAGTCGTGAGACGGGTTACTGGACTGAGTCAGGTTGTATTTACCCATAAACACTTTTTTTTTTGCAAGTTCATCTTATTACAATAATATTACGAAATTCTTTAGGATGTAATATGCATTAAACAACACTTTTGGTGACTTTCGACCCGTTTGACCCGCTTCTCTTTAGTTTGTTCTTTATTTTTTTTAACTTGACCCGTTTGAGATAAAACACACCCAAATCTACCCATTTGTAAGTAATATTATAAAGGGGTGCTTGGGATTGCTTATTTCATTTTGCTTATATGTTGAATATAAGGAGGCTTGTACCAACCTGCTTATTGTAAGTGCTTATTCGTACTAAAGATAAGATTTCTTATGCTCTAAAACAATGCATAAAAGCATTTAACAGTTAGAAGCTTACCTTTGTTTCGTATCCTTCTGGAAGCTGTCTAATGAAACTATGAGCATTAGCAGCCGTTGCAGCAGCGATTACTTCATCCATCGTAGCATCAATCTTTCCAAACATAATGTTTTCTCTTATCGACGTCCCAAAAAGTGCATGTTCTTGACTAACAAGTCCCATTTGTGCTCTCAACCATTTCAACTGTAGTTTCTTGATATCCATCCCATCAACACGAATAGTCCCACGATCTGCATCGTAAAACCTTTGAATTAATGCGATAGCTGTCGATTTGCCACTCCCGCTTGCTCCCACAAGTGCAATGGTGCTTCCTGCTTCTATTTTGAGGTTAAAATCTCTAAGAATTACGCAGTTTGGCCTTGAAGGGTAAGTAAATTCGATGTTCTCAAATTCAATATTTCCGTTAATGGTTTCGGGTATTAGGCCATTGTTGTCTTGACCATCGATTTCTGGGGTTCGGTCAATCCTTTGGAAAATCCTTGATGCTGCTATTGATGCTTCTGAGAAGTGATTCAGTTCTGGTAATGCCATTCCAAGAGATCTGCAGAAATAGTTAATTCTTAGAAATGAGTTTCTATATGTTAAAAGTACTCTTTTATCAACTTACGACCCGTTTCAACTTTTTGTTCTCTTACTTTTACCCATTTGACATAACAGAAAAAAGTTTAGTAAATAGAATCACTTACAATCCACCCAAGACAAAAGAAAGACCAGCTACATAAACCCGTCCTCCGCTTTCCCCTTTATACATAACCAAACGGCTCCCATACCAAGCGATCAAAGCCCATATAGCGAAAGAAAGTCCAGTACTCCCAATAGCAAGACCTTTCGCGATACCTTGCTTCAAACCCATCTCTGTTGTTCGGTCCAAGATTGTTGAGTACTTTTGGACAATCGTCTTCTCAGCAGTGAATGAGTAGACGGTTTTTATAGAGGCAAGAGCTTGTTCCACAATACTATTAGCTTTACTATATTCTACGAATGACTTTTTTGATAAGTATAGGAGGTATTTCCCATAAATAAGCCCGGGGATGATCAAGAAGATTAGCGTTGGAAAAGCTACTAATGACATTCTCCATGAGAAGTATGTGCAGAATCCTAGTCCTGATAAGAACACCGATGTGTGCATCAAGAATTTCGGTACCTACAAAATAGTTAAACAAGACATTCGCCTTAGCAACAGAAGAATGTGAAGATATTATAGTTTCTTACGAGTTTTGGCGACAATTAGCTTACCTTTTCACTAAGGACTTCTTGTAGCAGAGAGGTGTCTTTAGAAATGCTATTGATGATTTCTGAAGTTGTTGCTTCTTGTGAATCAAAAAAACCAACTTCTTGTCTCAAAATGGCCTCCAAATACTTGTATCGGATCTTTAAAACTTGTCGTTCACTTATTTTACTCCAACAATACCCTTCTGCAAATCAAAATTTCCAAAATATTCATGTCATTCGTGTTCCTTTTGTGTTTACTTATCATAAGAAAACGTCCGCAAAGTGAGAAATTTACCCATAAATGCCATCACCATGACCCCTAATCCAATGTACACGAAAGCTAAGCTGCACTGATACAATACACAAATAAAATGTTAAAAACTATAGTATAAAAACTTTATGATGAAAATTTCTAGCTTCAAATCGCGCCCTCTGCTACTGCTAATAAAAGACTGAACACATACTAACCTTATCAATTTCATGCATGAAGTTTTCGGGTTTGGTTTGAGCACCACTACCATAACCCAAACTATTAAAAAGCCTACTAACAAAAACTAGCAAAACATTTGTAGACATTCCATCTCCAATGGCTCCAAGTGTGCCCAAAAAAATAAGAACCTTGTCAAACCAATCAGCATATCGAAATATAATAGTGATCGACGTTTTCTGCTTCTTCTCCTCGTCTCTAGTTTTCTCCGGCGACTTCGTCGGAGAATTCATGGTTTGGTTTAAGGTTGTTAAGTTAGAACAAGGTGAACAAGGTGTTTATGAGACAACTCTTGGGTTGGTTTCAATATTTGTGCATGACATATGTGTATTTATATAGATATTGATATAAAGCTCATGTGGTTAGTATATGTGAAAAGATGTGTAGAGAAGTGGATATAAGAATAATGAGTATATTTAATTTCTTGACTGGAATTATAAGCATGATAAAGATGTTGGTTTTGCCCATGCAACTTTCCTAGTACTTTGTGTTCTATTGGTTTTGTGGCTCCTCTATTCTTGTTTAATGTTTAATTATAGTGATTATTTTTATAGTATGAGTTGTATTTATACTTGGAGAAAAAATATTGTAAATATTTTATACTTTTTAATTATCAAACTATTGTTGATACACCAACCTAGGATACTAGGTTATACAAGAAAGATATTATTGTAAAAATTGTCATTTTTTTTTTATTATTTTTTTTTTCATCCTAGAATACAAAAATATCAAAACATGACATTTTTTGGTTTGGAGAACTCAAAGTGTTATAATCAAGTAATGTGAATTGGAGAAACTAATGTTATACACTAATACATGTATATATATACTTTAAAAATGCCAAGGAAAAACCTGTCTTACACTAGAATATATGAAATATTGTCATATATCTCATGAATACAAAAGTATTAAAACATGACATTATATTTTTCTCCATTCTTTTGCATTCTAGAACCAGCAAAAAAAATTAAAACATGACTTGTGTTTCTCGACGAACTTGAAGACAAAAGTGTTACAATCAAGTAATGTGAATCATGAAAACAAAGTTGTTACCTAACAACTATTATTAGCTTGTTTATTTGTTTTGAGTTGTACGGAGTAACAAGTTTTTTCAAACCACATTATTCATTAACTTCCTTAAGTATCACCTTCATGCCCCAATGTGAAATTAGCATATTAGTTTCACATGATTAAGAATCACTTAAGAGATAATCTAATCCATTTATCCCAATATTTGCCATAAAGGGCCAAGCCATATCAAATGTGGTGTGAAACCTATGAACAAAGTGTAATGTCTCACAACAATATATTGCAAAAGGAAAACTGAAAGAGGAATGTTAGAACCTCAAAATTTTACACAAAAACATTCATATAATGACATGTCATGTATATTATTGGATATATAAAAGATAGAGAATTTAAAAAGAAGATATAGAAATGCAACAAATTAGATGATATGTCATTGTGTGTGGATGTTTTTTTTTTTTTTTAAATTTGTGATTCTAGCATTTATCTAATTAAAATAGTAGAAATTTGATAATGTGGGGTTGGTAGTATATTCTTACGCTGCGTTCTAGAGAAAAAAAGATGAATGAAAGTGAATGAAAGTGAAAGAAAAAGGAATTAAAGTAAGAGATAGGAAGTAAAGTTACTTTCACCCAAAAGTGGGGTGAAAGTTTTATAACTAAAATCTAACCACTTTACTTCACTTTACTTCTTTAAAAAAAACTAGAGAACACAAACTTTTTCACTTTCACTTTACTTCCTCCCTTTTACTCAACTCATTTTGGTATGGTGATTGTAGCTTTTAATTCTCACCAAGTTCTTGTTGGCTTCTTTTGTGATTCTCTCACACCAGTGTTACTATAGTATCTCATAGTTTTATTCTTACTTGTATACTGTATTAAAAACTAACAAGGACTATTTGATCATTTTAAATGTAGATTATTGTCTTCTTTCACTTTCATCCTATTTTTTGGGTGAAAATTGTGAGGCTAAAAACATGTACCATTTTCCTCCACTTTCATTTCCCCTCCTATCTAAAAAAATCTCAAGAACACAAATTAAATTTAGTTTTCTTTACATTGCTTCCACTTTATCTCTTAAATTACACTCAAGAACATAGTGTAAGTATCACCTTCATGCCCAAATGTGAAATTAGCATATTAGTTTCACATGATTAAGAATCACTTAAGAGACAACCTAATCCATTTATCCCAATATTTGAGATAAAGGGCCAAGCAATATCAAATGTGAAAACTATGAACAAAGTGTAATGTTTCACAACAATAAATTGCAAAATGAAAGTTAAGATAGTAGATATTTGATAACGTGGGGTTGGTAGTATATGCTTAATGTTGTGTTATGGTGATTGTTGCTTTTAATTCCCACCAAGTTCTTGTTGGCTTCTTTTGTGCTTCTCACACACCATTCTTGACTTCCAAAATTAAATTTTCTATCTTCATGTTTCCTTATTTTAAGTACTAGTAACAAACATTGAGTGGAAGAAGATACTGTATCAACTTTTTTTATCAGTAGATTAAACAACAATTACTTGTTTAACACTACTGTAGAAGCAATAAACTAGTTGACCTTTTACCCAAAAAAAAGAAGCAATAAACTGCTTTACCGTATTCGAGGTGTGTAGGTTCCTTCGGATGTGGCAAGTGACGTCCTCAATGCACGTGACACAATGAGAAGACGCACTTTAGCCTTGCCTTGGGTTTTATACCAAGACCAACCTCTGACGTAAGATTAAGTAAGTGTTAATACCAAACGGCTATATAATAAATGTGAGAGTAAATGCGTAAAAAATGAGTTACCTAAAACTAAATGAGATTTATATATTTATATCACCCAATCACTATACTTGACAACGTAGTGAGCTGAATATGCCTAGTCTAGGTGTTACATGGCATGTTCATGTGGGAGGCAACATCCCGCAATATCCGGGTAAGACGATTCGGTCCTTGAAAGGAACCGTTAGGTAAAAGATGTATTGGATAAAAGAGCGCTGCTTGCCTTTGATACGTGGCTCTTGCCACGTCACCTAATTGCTTATAGTCGTTCGAACGCTTGACTTTTGAACACGTTTTTTCGGATTACTTACATCATCAACTACCTTCTTAACTAATGAAATATCTACGCTTTTAGCAAATGTAATAATTGATGTTTGTTTATGCGTGTGAACACAATTACACATGCACATACACATGTTAAATAGTACAACTTAGCGAATGATGATCCATTTCGTTATCATATTAGTTAAAATTCTCCAGCCTTGTACGTTGTTAGACGTTTGAGGCAAAAGGGAAAGATCGGAAACGCTCTCAGATTTAACTCGGTGAAAGCACGTACATTTGAGTCAAAGAAGCTAGTCATTCTTTAATAACCTGAACAAGGAAAACCTCAAAAATGATTTTGGTAAAACCTAAATTCTTAGACCGCATTTAAAACAAAACAATCGATTAACATAATTTTAGGATTGATTAGTTTTTTTCATGATTAGAAAAGATTTGCATAAGCAAACCATCTAAGCCATCTGTATCAACTTTAGTTTTAATATATTATTACCACTACAAAATCAATGATATATTAAATCCTAAAATATGTGTTCAATTATTGAAATTAATAATTTTGAAATTGCTTTTTTTTTTCTTTCCTTTTTTTCACTCATATAAACATTTGGTCATGATAGCCTTCCATGTAAGCAATCTCACCAAATGCTATAGACAACGACTGTGCTACTTGTATTACTTTTAAGGTATCTAAAAATTAATTGTTAATTTGTAATATCGGTCTCTTTTAACTTAATTGTATATATGTATATTTAATCTCGTTAGAAGTCTTTCTGAAAGCAGTCTAGTTACTTTAAGTTAAAATATGTTTGTTTACATCCTACATTTTATATACTATATATGACTAGACGAAATTATTATTATTATTATTATTATTATTATTATTATTATTATTATTATTATTATTATTATTCAAAAAGAGTTTCCATGCTAGTTGCAAAAATAACTGACCTACTAGTTAACAAATTAATGGTAAAAGAAATGAAATGCTCATTCCATTATTATGGAAGATAAATAATTTTTTTTTCCTATTTTATTAATTTACACAATGTTTAATCAAAAGACTTCATTTGGGAGACAAAGAATATATATTTTTAGAATTTTAGTATTATATTTACTTAAAGTATATACTTATTAGCCATTTTACAACCAATCACAGCTATTGATATAATGATGATTAATATGCAAAGTATGCTTTTTCTTTTCTATTAGGCATGTTCATGCATTTTTATATCAAAAGATAGAAAGAAAATATTTTTATTTTGATAGTTACTTATAGATTCATGAACTAATAAAAGTACTTGTAATATAGTTCATGCTAATGTGTTTAAAGGTGATCATGTTTAATTTGGAATATCATGTATATAAATCTTTTCATGTCAATAAAACACTTGTAAACAATAGCTCATTTGCAGTTTTGACTCTTCTATTAGTTATTAAAATGGACCTAACTTGTTCTTATTAATTAATTAATAATAATATGAGAAAAACAGACAAAAGTAAGTGTGTAATAACAAGACTTAATTAAGTAGAAAGCTATCAAATAATTAGTGCTTAGTGTGCCAAATTGCTTTAAAAAAGATAACGACTGAAAGTAAAATTACAAAAAAGTTGATGGACCCATTTGCAATTCTTTTAAGTTATCTTTCTCCACTAGATGAATTCTGATTTAGGAACGTAGACTTTTTAATTTTTTGTTCTTTCCATTTTGGGTGTATTGGCTTGGTTCCAATACCAAACCTTGAACCAGATTTGAGCATTACATTATTGTGATATCTAGTGACATAATTAACCATCTTTAATTATATTACTTCAATGATTCTTTAGGTAATTGTATTACTTGTTTGAGATTATACCAAGTTGGTCTGAGGACCGGTCACGCTTCAAGTACACTTAAATACGAGACTGTTAATACTAAATAGTGATTTTCACTCGATTACATATACGTACTCAATGGTATCTTAAGTGACATATATACAAAAGTTACTTGAGCATAAACAGCCAAAAATATAGCTCTATATAGGTTGGTGACCTAACACCATTTTATGTTGCAGGACATCAGCCATGACATAGCAAAGACATCTATTGGTAAGTTAGCTTTTAGTTAAAACTTAAAGTATATTAGTACTCTTTTTGTTTTGAAATAAATATTTATTTATTTTTTTAATTAAGTTTGTTTTAAAATAAGTGTTATTTGTGTTTCAACCAATTAAAAGGGCTAGCGGTTGCAGCTTGTTGATCGTTTGTTTTCCAATTATACGCAAATTTAAATTAATTCATGAAATAATATGAAAACTCAAACAGTTTTTAGTGCGTATATATGATATTTGATTGATATAGTATAATTTTTTAAAACTTTGTGAAATATAAAAGTAAACATTTATTTAAAAAAAAAAAAAAAAAAAAAAAAAAAAAAAAATACCATGTACAACATTGAAGTTTATGCTAGTGGTGTTAGTGCTGTTGCTGATGCTGAAAAAGATTAAAAATGTATTTGTTTTTTTTTCAATTATTATTTATTTTTTGCAATGGAGTTGGTGGTATTGCTGAAAAAGATTAAAATCAATTAAATTGTGAAAAAATAATCTCCATAATCTTTTAAAATCTGGTTTTGAGAACTTATTTTTCTAAAATAATTCACACCAAATAAAAATTATTTTCTTATCAAAGCTTATTTTTCAAAAAAATAATTTTAAACCTCCATAATTTTCTATAATATCTGGTGCCTAATCTGACCCTTGATATGATGAAATTATTTTTCTAAAATAATTCACACTAAATAAAGATTTTTTTTTTTAATCAAAGCTTATTTTTTTTAAAATAATTTTAAATCTCCATAATTTTCCATAATATCTGGTGCCAAATATGAGCCTTGATATGATGAAATGCAGTGTCTTTTCATGTAATATTTTCCATTTTAGTAATTTATTTGAAACTTTTATAATTTTATGAGTAAACTACACCGTTCGTCTTTGTGGTTTGCGTTGACCGCAGCCGTTGGTCCTTTGACCAAAAAAATTGCACCACTCGGCCTTAAGTCAGAAACGTTATGCACCGTTTGTCCCTCCATCCAACTGGGCCCACTAATCCCACTAACGCTCGTTAAGTACCTACACTTGATACCCACGTGAGGGTATATTCGTCTTTTCCTACAACCATTTTTTTATAGGCTTTTCTTTTTTCTTTATAAATCCATTTAATATTAACTCATTTATTTAGCATCTCATCTTCAAACATTTATCCCCAATTTCCGATCTTCAAATCTCCATCTTCGATTTCAATTATTTATCTTCAAACTTTTTGATGATTGGAATTGTGCCTATCAATACGAATTATCATAAACACCCAAATCATCACATAAAAACTCATTGATAAATCGGTCCAGTTTATCACATATTTCTAAACCATACTTTCATGGTGGGTTACGGTGGTAGTTGTGGTGGTGACGTGTAAGTTAGGTGGCCATGACAGTCTCGGCCAGATCTGGGTAACATGTGACGGTAAGGGTGTTCAGATGCGGCATAGGTGATTGGGACGAGATGATTATGGTGCTGGCAATGAAGACGAAAGTGGGGGAATGTGATTAATGAGTCGGAGGGAATGGGTTATGTAGTAAAATGGTGTATATTTGCACATGATAGGTGTTGCAGGCTGCATGTAACAATTCGCATTTTCAGATTTATTTCTATTCCCGAAAATTTTACTATTCACTTTTACTATTCATTTTTCCCGAAATTCTCCCGAAAGTTGATTTTTATTTCATATTCTCGAGTGATAAATCATTTCCATGGCAAATTAAATGTTTGACATTCGTCAGATCATTTTCGTGAAAGTTATTAAGGAATTACACGAAATTACACGTTTTAGGGTAAAACGTCATTCAAAAATTCTACGCACAACGAAACTTGACCGCGTTAAGTGACCCCGCATCAGAAAAATGTTTAGTACTCTCATGATTAATTAGAGAATTAATCATGACTGTGAAAAACATGACCCAAAATAAGCCTCGGCCGTGAAAAACTGGAATTTTCAGTTTTTAAGCGTTTTTACTCAGCCGTAACCCTAGCCTATACCTGCACCGCGTTTCTAAGACGATTTGAGTTTTCAACTTATTAGAAAAAGTCAACATATTTTTCCCTCCTCCTTTGACCAAAAATCATTCCTTGATTTTATAAGTCATTCCTTGATTTTTAGGCTTGCGGTTTTAGGTCTAAAAGACATTTAACACCAACCGACACTAGACTGAGCCCAGCCTAGACATTATAAGTCATTTTAAGTCATTATTATCCTATTAGAAAAGTTACATTTTACTTTTCTCAATTTTACGCAACTTTTGTACGTTTTACGTATTACGCGTTTTAGACCCGTGTTTCCAGTTTTAGCAGGGTTTTACCACCCAAATGGAACCTACCACTCATTTTATATTTTATTATGGAGTGTCATGACATGTTTAACAATACTTTCAAGTTCCGTATTTTTACGACACCCGGTTTTACGTTTTAATCATTTACGGTTAGCAATTTACGGGGTCAAAACTAGTCACATAAGTAGGATAATATCATCAAAAGTCCACACCTTGTTCTCCAAGCATATGAACCGACCTAGGGGGGGGGGGGGGAATTCAGCCCATAGGTGGCTTGATCTCATGCTAGGAGGCTTAAATTGCATGCATGTGTACAACTTGGTCTCCAAGGTTAGACTAGTCAACTAAACTAACATCCTTAAGACCCTATATAAGCCCCCCCCCCCCCCATCCCCCCTTGTTGCCGTCCATCACCACACACCAAACCACACCACACTTAGCTTATTTACTTCTAATTTCTAGCAAGGTTCAAGTGCTTCAACAAGATAGAAACCCTAGTTTCTTTTAGGTAACCAAAAATACTTCCATAACCTCATATACTTTGGTGATTCTCTTGAGTTTAGATCCACTCAAGTCACCTAAACCTTCATCACAAATCATTCAAGAATACAAGGGTAGAAGGGTTACTAAAGTGGAGGAAAGCTTATTCAATCAAAGTCCTAGTTCTTGTCCTATTTTCCCTTTTTCATTAAGGCCAAAAGTTGTAAGCAAACCCTAACATACTTTCTTGTTAATTATCATTTTCATGCTCTTTGTGTTTCATTCATGCTATATATGGTCTTTGTATGGAGTTCATGATGTATAAAAATGGACAAAACAAGTATTAGTATACATATGTTAACTTATGACAAGTAAACAAGCAAACTAGTGATTTTTATGGAGAACCACGACCAAAATAGTATAACTTTGATATTTGACACTTACTTACTGTTAAAGAGGACTTAACAAGGAAAACATAGCAATTTGAATCACCCAAAACGAGTACCCGAGTCAAAAGTTATGGCCATTTGAAGTTAGCGAAACCAAAACGGCAAAACTGCCCAAACCTACTGTTTTTGCATTCTGCCATTTTGAAAGTCCCTCTTCTGGTCCGATTCATCAAAAAGTTAAAACACGAAAGTTGTCCAGAACGACGTTTTCATTCAGGAGTAAAGAAGCTCGAGCCCTGAAAATGCTTTCCGAGTGATAATTTTCTTCAAAATCTTAACAGCCCATTTTAGACCAAAGTCACTATATTATAGTTATGATTTACTTAGACCAAGAGGTCTAATGACCTAAAGCCAAGACCACAACCATGGCTAAAGCCAAGGTTGAGTCTCAAGACCATGGAAAAATGACCAAGGTCACGGCGAAGCCATGACTAAATGACCATATAAACTTACTTAGGCGAAAACATGAAACAAGGAGTTGACGATAATTTGAACAAACAATTTGTATCTACTCCACCTAAAGAAACATGAGATACAAGTTATAATAAACTTACCCTAATAACAATCTTCATGTACAAATAGACTTTCCTAAGTTTATTCAAATATTGGACATGTAACTTTTCGGATCAAAACTTATACATTTGTTATCAAATACTACAATAGTAGGGAGCCTCATGTGAGGAGTTCATTAAGTAAGCCGTCGAAATGAGTTGTGGATTTACGAATTAAAGTGTCCTGGCTCCTCGAACGTTTACTCCATGACTTCTAAATTATGTCGGCCCGAACGGTAGTAAGAGATATACAACTTATAAATGTTTCATAAACCATTTATATTCAACGACTTACGCTATATACTAAGTACTACATCATGAACATTATGCAAGACATATATAGGCAATTCTTCTTATTCTTAGACGTTACTCCAAACCTAAGTCGCAACGTTCTATTATAGGCTGCTCTTAGAGACTTTCACGATTCGACTACCACTTTGATTTCACATCACTTAAGCTTAAGGTGAGTCATAGCCCCTACTCTTTTCATACTTGTCTTAACTCTTTGGGGGAGACACATGCTCGACTACTTGTTTACTTGTACAAATACTCAAAACGTTTATACGTGACTGTGTTATACTTGATTGCATACATACATGACTGTGTTATACTTAATTGCGTTATTCTATTTATTGGCTAGTAGTTATCTTTGGGAAGTGGCTCCCAGTTGTCTTTGGGAATTGACTCCCAGTTGTCTTTGGGAATTGGCTCCCAAAGTGAGGTCTTCGGAGATGAAGTAGAGACTCACTTCTAATTGCTTAAATTGTCTTGATGAACTTATACATGTCTTATTCATACTATATATGTTAGCAGTGGGTTGTGAACACACAGGTTGCAAGTCTCTTATGGAAGTCTCTTATGGCGGGAATTGCAACTGAGTGGATTCACGATGCCTTTGCTGTGCGAATATTCTTTAAAGACTTTTCAACTGTTTTAAGACAAACTCTATGAACTCACCAACCATTGTGTTGACACTTTAGCATGTTTGTCTCAGGTCTATAAGGTGATAGCTGTTGCATGGAGCATAGAGTCGCTTGACATGTTTTGAAGACTTATGCTTTTATCTTTACCATTCGATATGTTTTAAAACTCTTATGTATTGTATTATGGAACTCAAGTTTGTAACTCGAAACTTATTAATCGAATGGTCACTTTTCAAAACGTCTCATTTAGAGTTCGTTTTCTATACCTTGTACTTTGTATTATGAAGTAGCACCCCTATGACACAGTCTTCCGCTGCGATATTTTGGGGGTGTTGCACTGCAGAGATAGGTGTTAAGTTTTCCTAAAGAAACGAAACACAAAGATTTAATATTTTAAAAAAAAATTATAATATTAAGTTGTATATAAATAGACACAATATTTGAAAGGAATACTGATTATTTATGGGTTTTGATTTTTGAGTGGAGTGGATGAACATAGGATCTAGAAATGGGTTTTGTGTTTGGTTGGTGACAAGATAATGATGATAACTGGTGGTGATGACAAGATGAAGATAGTGGTGATGGTACCTAGATGATGATGCCAGTCGTGATGTTAGTGTGATTGTTAATAATGGGGTGAATGAAGATGAACTGATTGAGGAAGAAGACAGTGGCAAAACGACCAAAATACCCTCACGTGGGTATCAAGTGGAGAAACTTAACAAGCGTTAGTGGGATTTAGTGGGCCCAGTTGGATGGAGGGACAAACGGTGCATAACGTTTCTGACTTAAGGTCGAGTGGTGCAATTTTTTTGGTCAAAGGACCAACGGCTGCGGTCAACGCAAACCACAAGGACGAACGGTGTAGTTTACTCTAATTTTATATATGGGTTTTTCTAACTTGTGCCCTAGGGCACAAGTTAAGCAAACCAAATGTACATAAGAACTCACGAAAAAGTACACATGGATTCACATAAAAGTACAAACATGTGTACTTTTATGTAGGTACTTATGTACTTTTGGTGTGCTTAACTTATGCCCCCAGGGCACCAGTTATAAAAACCCTTTATATATATATAGCCTACATATGCCTTTCTCTCATATTTAAACAAACTAATTGTTTTGTAGAACGTTTTCTTTATTAGCTTTAATAAACTGTTTGTTTACAGGAGCGTGCATCATCATATTAAAGTGGAGGCAGAATTGCTTTTTTGGTCTCTTTTTGTACAAACTCTCCAACTATTAAACCATATTATCAAATACGGAGTATTCAAATTCTCAGATTTTATATCTGTTTGCAATTTAATTTGCTGGCTTTGTTTGAATATATAATTTAATACGTGATAAAGTAGACCATTACTTGCAATGAGTTGTTTGTGCTAATTAAAGTTCTTGTATAGTTGCTTTGGCCAAAGCAAAAGCAGCTTTGCAAAAATTGGCATTTACATATATTATGTTACCGCCATTTTACTAGTGTATTAGATTATTAATTTCTCTGTAATTCATGTTGCACGTGCATGAGCTTTAATACTTTCCGAGTTTCGCAAGAATAATAATCGTGAACATGAGACCTTCGTCGGCATCACACCAACTATAATTTATTTATCCTACAATTACTTTTTGAAATGGATTTACTTTATGTTATTTTAGTTAGTTATAAACCCTGTGAAACACGAGATTTGACTATAATGTTTACAGTAAATCGTGGTTCACTTTCACTCACTTTCATACATAACCAAGACTCAACTTGTCAAACCCTCTATTTAAAATTCTAACAATGCACTCCATGATCTTTCAATTTCAAAAATACTTTAATTTAATTTCTTTCTATTTACTCATACATTAAACATACCTAATATACATTCTTCTTCTCGAAAATACAAAATTAAAGCCGTCGCCAATAACCAAAAATCAGAAAGTAACAAAAACTATTTGTCACTTTGCGCCGATACAAGGCTAGTTTATAATAGTATTCATTCACAAAATTTTAGGTATTATTTTTTGTTTAAGATGATAATAATAATAATAATAATAATAATAATAATACGAGGCCAACGTAAACGCGTAAACGCGTCAAGTACGAGGCCAAATGCTCGGATATGGGATATGGGTTTCTCCCCTTTTCATTCTCTTCTTTTGGAGAACTTGAGAAGGATGCGGCAGCTTTACTAAAACGTATTCGTCGATTCTCGGAGACTCAAGATATTGGAGCACGGGCTGCTGCTCATATTTTTAGTAGGGTTAGCTTCGCTATAGCTAGAGGAGTGGGAGCTCAGATTGTTTCTCGGCTTCCCACTAATTTCTTGTAAACCCTATGAGTTTCTAATAAAAGTGATGTTGATAAAAAAAAAATAATAAATAAATAAAATAATAATAATAATAATAATAATAATAATAATAATAATAATAATAATAATAATAATAATAAAACAAGCAAAGATAATAATAAAAATTACTCCATCTTTTTCAAATACAATTGTCCCCGGAAAGGGAAAGAAAAAAAAAAGAAAAAAAAATATTTATAACTATACTTGAGGGAGGACGATATTTTTGCGACAACCCGAAATGAAAAAGAGCAAGTAGTAATATTGGACGGAGGGAGTAACTTATAAAAAAAATATAAATTTTATGGAGTATTTGTCATATTTATAATTTATTAATTACTATTGAAAACTGAAAATTTTGCACTTAAATTTATAAAATCGAATTTAGTACTACATTTTTCTAAAGTTTAAAAATACTGTATGTTATATTGACTAATCATAATATAACGCAATTTTATATATTACTCTCCTTTTATTAAGTCTTCTTTTTCTTTTTCAACTTAAAAACATGTGATTTTCTGTTTTTCATCCCTCGTAATATGGAAAATGAGTTGGAGTTAATTTCAACCAATTGAGTGTTTTGACGTTTGTTGACCAATCAGATGACTCAATTTTTAAGTATTAAGTATTTGTCCAGTTTAATTAGATTTTGTCAAAGATTTAATTTTTGGAAACGCTTCGAAACAACGAATTCTTTTAGCATATAAAGGATTTCGTAACAATTTTCAATGTAGTTTTGATAATAACTAAACACATTTAAATATCAAAATGCAAAAGTATTTAAGGGACGTTAGTACAACTGAATCGTAAAGAGAATGCCTCACTATTTGGTTGGAGTATAGAATCTAGCAGTGGAATGGGTTGCAATCTCGGTTTTTGGTGTAGATGACTTAGGATCAAATGAGAAGAAACCTTAAAATGAGAAGGATGAGAAATAACTATAAATACATATTAGAGATGCGTCGACTTGAATTAGATACATCCCTAATCTTTTAGATGCACCCTAACATATTTCCTAGCTAAAACTTAGATGCATATACATATATTAGATGCATTTCATCAAGTTAGACGAATCCTATACATTTTTTGCCCTCTGCGAGTCAAATTTGTTGCTAATACTACTTTACATCGTTTTTACTTCAAAATCACATTCAAAACTAAGTGAGATGCATCTAAATAAATAGAGATGCATCTAATTCAAGTCGATGCATCTCAAATATGTAGTTATAGTTATTTCTCATTCTTCTCATTTTAAGTTTTGGATGAATATTTAAATTATTACGTTGATTTTCAATCAAAATGATTTTTGCTTATATTGGTTTTTCTTATATAAAAGTGTTGCTCCCAGTTTATCAAATTACTCTTTTTAATTTCTTATGAACTTTATGTTTAAATAAGTTATATTGTTGCTACTAAGGGTTTGTTTGATTGCTTCTTAATAGATAAATTAGAGCCTATTACTCATTCGGTCAAAGGCTTCCTTGTTTGATAAAAATGAAACCCATCGGGATTTTTCGCTGGTGTCGGAGCAAAGGGATGAGAGAGGAAGAGAAATAGTTGTGAGTGAGCCCGACTAATAGCGGTGCGGTTTAGTCGGGTTTGGGCAAGTTGGCAAAAATGGAGACCTATAAGTCTATGGTGAATAGTACACTCTCTTTATATAATACTTATAATGATTAACACCTCTGAATTATTCATTTACTACTAGACCATTTTGCTTGAGTGGAGTCTCTAATACATACATCACCCTACATTTTACCCATGCACCCTTTTTTATTTTATTTTCCACAAGTCACATTCAACTAAGGGTGAGCAAACAGACCGGATGGACCGGACCGAACCGGACCGGACCGGACCGACCACATTCGGTCCGGTCCGCGGTCTAGGCTTTTCTGCTAATTTGGTCCTCGGTCCGGTCGGTCCGGTCCGGTCCGGTCCGGAGCCGACCAAAAAAACCGAAAAAACGTGCCAAAATATGCCTAATTGGACCGGACCAACCGAAGACCGGACCGGACCGAACCGGACCGACGACATTCGGTCCGATCTCGGTCTATGGTTTTTCCGGTTCTCGGTCTTCGGTCCGGTCCGGTCTTGGCCGGTCCGGTCCGGTTTTTGGACCATGCTCACCCTTACATTCAACTTAAAATATTATTATTTATTCATTTACAATATTAAAGTAAAGGTATTAGGTCTTTTTGATAAAAAGAATCAATGTAACTTTTTTTTCTTCCTTTTCGATTTCTCATTTATTATTGTTTTTAACTAACAAAATGGTTAATGGGTGTTATTTATTTTTTTCTAATTGATATGGGTATCAACTATTAAAATTTAATCAAAGTTTTGTAACAGGTGCTCGTGTGTCTTAATAATAACTCACTCTTTGTTATGTTCAGTTTTTTAAGATAAAATCAATAATAACACATTATATACAACATAAGGATATATTTTTAATTTTATATCATTCGAATCAGTATCAACAACACTTATCAAACATACTGATTTCATTCAAAACCAAATTCATACAGAGCCTATGTGTTATTCAGAGCTTAGAATCATTCAACGCTAAATCTTATGGTTTTATCAATAGGAGATACAGTTGAACCCGGAATCCAATTCAAAATCACAAAAAACTAGTTAAATTCTTCACTTTAAGTAACAGGTTTATTATTATTATTATTATTATTATTATTATTATTATTATTATTATTATTATTATTATTTATTTATTTATTTATTTTAAGTTTGCGTTCATAATGCTGCAAAGCTTATGAAGATGTGTTAGTTTAGATTAGAATGTGCCATGCAAATGTCAATTGATTTTCTACTTCGTTTTTTTTTTAACGTTAAATCTTGATTCATCACTTGAGAATGCAATGGAGAATCATCTTTTTTTAAAATATCCATTCAGGAGCTTTTCTTACTATTTTTAAAGAATCAAAACCATGGAATGAGAATGGAAACCATGTCCCATATTTTCATTCTATGCATGCAATAAACACTAGAATTAATTCTCTTTCGTTTTCTCATCTTTTCTTTCCACCGTAACAAACATCCCCCTCATGTATTCTTATTCATGACTTATGAGTATGTGTGTCGAGAGAGCGAGATCCATAAATTAATCTGTACGTGACAAAAAATAACACGAGTTTCATGAGGAAGATATATGGAATTTATTCAAATATACACTTAGAATTCTTTTTGTATTTAAAAAAGGATAGAATCTCCAACCTTTAAATTTGTAAGAATAAAATTATTGAATACGTGCCAAAATTTCCATTAAATTGACTTTCGTATTATATTCTTATAAGTTCAATATGTTCTTTAATCGCTCATCAAGGACGGAACCAAGGTGGGTCTCAGAACACCTATTTTATCGATATAGTGTTAATTTGTATAAAAATACTCGATATTTTCTAAATGCACATGGTCCAATAAAATTGATATACAGTTTTGTTTATTTTTTTTCTTAAATGCACGTGGTGAGTTATTGTTCTGGTTCCATACATGTCATTGGTATTATATTTTTTTCAGTGATTTCACTTTATTAAGAAAAATATCGACTATATACCTAAACTATATATTGGTTTAATATGACACACCACTATTTCCATCCCCTCAATAGCAGTTGTCAATGTCCTTATTTAGTGGCATCAAACAACCTGAAAGAAGTGTGACGCCACTCAATTAGAACATTGAGTTCTATTGAAAGAGTGACTGTTGAGGGAGCGAAAATAGTGGTGAATCATAAGGATAACTATCCACATATGGTCTCACACAAGGGAGATGCTAGAGATGTAAGTACGTAATATCTTGACCTTACTAGACATGACACGTTTTGTGGGTAATTGCGGACAAAGTTGATAACAGCTATGCAGCTAAGCTTGTTTATGTAAAAGTGGTACTGGTTTGGGTGTCCTTTTGAGAAGTCTTCACATAAAGGCCATAAAAGTAAAGTCGTGAGTCTACGAACAAAATAGACAATATGGTAGTTAGAGTAGACCACATGTTACATAAAAGTTTACTAAGTAATATCTATTTTTTATTTTTATCCGTATTGACTTGTGAATGAAGGGCATTTTAAAATTACCTTTTTCTAAAGAATTTTCAATTTTATAAATATTACACTTCAAATTTTACAGTAATATTTAATTTTGGACATGGACTAGTCCACTTAATTGACGAGTATATAAATACCTTCTGCATTTTTATGATCAACTATATTATAGAGAATCTTTTTACACAAACTCATCTAAGAAGAATCATACTACAAGTCAAAAGTAAGAGCATTTTATGATTAAGATTTAAGCAAAATATATGGTCAAAACCATTAAACTACAAAAGATGATCATGTTCTATTTGCTGGCCACGTTTAATGAAACTCTTGAGTAATATATTCATGGACATTTGCAAATTCCTTAAAAAGTAATGGCTGCTAACCAAGAATCATTATTTAAAGTATACCATCATCTATTATTATAGGTTCTTCCGCATGTTAAAAATAACAAGCCTTTAGAGATTACTTTTCATTATATATCATAAACGTGATATCTAGATGATTTTTTTTATGTATTATGGTAGCGTAGTATCGGTACCGACATTTTTTTTTTTTTTTTTTTTTTTTTTTTTGGGGGGGGGGGGGGGGGGGGGGGGGGGGGAACTTATAGAATAAGTTCACACAATTGGTTTACATGAAGAAAGCAATAATTGCCCTATCGAGGAACAACCGATATACACATGAACCACACCTTAACCAAGCTTAGGCTTCGACCGGACATTTGATTCAAATGCAAGGAGCCAAAGGAACAACTGTAATTGTCATGCTCAACCTGGCAAGTAGGAACCGGTTCAGAGTGAATCCATGTTGCGTATCGGGTTTTGGTTACTTTGTGCATCTTCGTCAATGTGTTGGTCATGAAGAAAGAATGTTAAATCGTTCACTTCGAAGATTGCTAATTGCAAGATCAATTTAACAATAACTCAATCCATCCCATTTTGAATGTTCATATTGCTCCAAGAAAATGTTCAAGTTTCTAAATTAAAAATTAAAAAAATTGTTAATTTCTCTATTTTTCCCTTCTATTTAATCTTTTAAGGTTTAAATATCTAATTATCCTATTTAAGTGTTACATTAAAATTTCAATATGCATGAATTGTATAAATCATAAAATGATTATTTTTGCATGTAGACGTTAAAATGAGACAAACAGAATATTAAAAATTAAATTATAAAATTTGTTATCACTGTAATCTGATATCAATTACATATGTTGTTTGATTTTCAAATAGAAGTGTTGTAATCCGGATTAAATAACGTAGGCTGTTGGGTTTTTCACGTGATTTAACTCAATTCACTCCAATTACATCAAGGTGACAGATTACATAACTAGTTTGATGGACAGTTTTAAATTACGTTTTAATTTAGAATTTTGATAATTTAAATCCCCATTATTCTTAGATTATTATTTACTTATTACTTAATTGATATTTTATTTAATATTATAAATTATTGTCAAGGATAAATATATATATTCTTTTTTATCTATAGTAAATAATATAAAAATAATTTAGGTATAACTTATTATTTTTTTATTGAGTTTTTAATTAATTTATAATTGATTATAATATTTAAATAATACTAAGGTTATAAAAATTTATTACTTTTATAAAATTATTAATTGTTATTAAATTAAATAGATTATTATATTTTTATATAGTTAGTTTAAGTTATTATCAAATTTAAATATATTATTATTAGTTTAACTATTAATATTTTATATTATTAAATTTGAGTATATTATTATTAATATTTTTATTCTTATTTATTTATTTATTTATTTTATTTGTTTCTGATTATTATTAATTGATATTACTTTGTATGATTATTCTTATTTTAATTACATCAGTTGTCAGTCAACCAAGTACGTTTAGTTTTTTGAAATTACAATTTTATGACATTATAATTCATTCAGTTTACAATTCTTTTAACAAATTATAATTTTTTTAAAAACATTTTTCGAACCAAACGGCCCCTTTTTTTAATAAAGATCTACAGTATATATGAATAAAGCCATGAAACATAGGCTAAAAATACTTTACCAAAGTACACAATACTTTCTAAAGAAAACTTGTTTAGCTAAAACTTGTTTAGCTAAAAAGAATCTAAAGCACAATAAACCTATGCGCTGGTTTTGGATATCTCAACGTACTATATACTTTTTCCACAATTATAACTTCACACACAAATGTTAACATTGTCCTTCACAATCTACTTTGTGTACCAAATATTTTCCCCGATTCCATCATCTTTTGGCCAGCTTTTAGACGCATTATCTCGGTTTCCATGTTACCAAAAAGCACTCGACGATATCTACATGTTTGGTTATAAGATGAACGTTGCACACATATACACTGACACACTTTGTCGAGGGTCTTCTAAAGTCAGTCTCATGCATTACTCTCGGATAGAGGTATGACTGTCTATATCTTACCTCCCATATAACCATAACCAGCTCTGGCATATAAACTAAGACCAAAAGATAAACTATAATTTCGGCGCAATGAAATTAGAAAGTAGTGACTTGTGATAAAACCCATCCACAAGCAAGGTCCCCTCGTCGACGACTCAATCTTTAGTTCAATGGGACCGGCTCATTTCGCACACGAGCCTTTGCATCAACACAAATGCATATCATTTCTATACATGTTGCATTAAGAGGCTGTACAGATTACTACATTATACTGTATACCTTTGTTGTGGTTGTATGACATCACAAAGTGGTTGATATAATCTGCTTTAATACTTTCACGTAAACCAATCACTTTAAAAAGACACCAAGATTTGTTTCATGTTTTCAAAGCTCAAGTCTATTGGTGGGGTTTCTTGACCTACCATCACATCACACATCATTTAAAAAGGTTGCCTTTTGAGATTTTTGTAGTAGTATCTCAACTTTAATAATGTCATTTCTTCTAAGCATATGTCTTGTAGTGATTCGTACATGATGCCCTAACACTTGTGCATTACTTCGGATATATAGAGAGGAGGCCACCAATTTGGCACTTGTAAATGAGAATATGCAACAAGAAAGTTGTCGAATCAGATTGTGTTCAATTGTCAAAAGTGTACGATGAATTGATATGGCGTTAAGCAAACGTGTGTATCATTTTTCACGTGAAGGCATGAGTTTTGTGCGAATATTGTCTTTGGAGGGCTTCTCGTTTCAGCCAGAAACGTATTAAGCCTACTTGGGGTCTAATAATAGGGCATATAGTGTCCAAAGATACCTTCAAGATGGATTCGAGGTCACACAATTAGAGGGATATAAGCATATTTACGCTATAACGGACAAGTGTTGTTCATATCAAAACAAGTCGGGTCCCCTTGGAATGATCTGAAAGTCTTATGTCCATCTTATAAACATTTAACCCATGTGATCCAATTGGTCTATTTCAACTTTAGCCAAGCTACATGATATGTTAATTATCACCTCTGACATCTAAAATGAACCCTACATTGAGCAAAGAGATCACATGGGTTGCTTGGCTAAATAATCGAAGTGCGTTTGGAAAGGCTGGGTTGAACTAAACCTTACGGATAATTACAGAGAGTAACAAATAAAAGAAAGAAAAGATTTTATACAGCATTCATATGCTTTCACAACTCAACTGATATGAAGATGATGAAACGTGAGAAATTAAATCACGGCTCCCCCAAATCTCAATTGCTAATTCTTATTACAGTATCGTTACAAGCGTTGACATGACCATTTAAAAATTCTTTTAAGAATCAGTACCCAAATGACATTACATGGTTCTCACTCCCAAGTCCTTTAAAGGCATATTATAAGAGCTTGCGTAAAAGCAATAATGAGCTAAGGAAGGCTCTCCTTTGAATCTTTTTAAAACAAAATATACTAAAAAGATAACGTGAAGTTTCATCTTGACTACTAACTAACGTATTATAACAGTGCTCTTAAAAGCTAAGGTTAGGTACACTTTCACCTTCTAGGAAAAACAGTCTAGTCAGACTCCATGTTCAACACTATCGAACTGTTGACCCATTTGGGGTCAAACCCCTTAACATGTTACATCTGCATCACAACAACAACAACAATACCCAATCCTGCCGGAGCGAGGTATGGGGGAGGTGAGACAGTCACACCCCATACCCGAGGGTAAAGGGACTGCTTCCAGAAAGACCTCCGGCAAGTGTGTGTGTGTGTGTATGCCCTAAATCTCTAGTTTTGACTTGCACCAGCAAGGAAATTAAATACTTGCTTTAGATTACCTCTTGATGGCCTAGCATTTACAGCATATTTGCATATAAATATCAGTCTTTGTCGCATATCTAGCTTTGTTATTTGTGTCTCCTTGAAGAATTTTCCGTCATCGTAAACCCCTGGTCACAATTTAAATCTTATATCACAATCCAGATTATAGGTTGAAAATGGGTTCGGAGCAAAATTAGAAACAAGTAATCTTTGGTACAAGTCGGGTCAGCCCGCATACATTTCTTCCGTATTTTTTTAAGATATTGCTAAATACGATTAAAAAATATACTGCTTGAGTGCTCAATAAGAATCAAACTTTTTGAATGAGAGGATAGGTATGCATTAAAAATCACCTTTCAACCCATTTGAACCGTTGTTTTTCAGCTAAAAAAGATTTTATTTACCCATTTGACCCGTTAGATACAGAAACATGATCCAAATCAACACACTCATAAGTTTAATGGTTGCTATTGTCACCTCCAGTAATTATCAATTTGTTTCCATATAACCAAGACACGTTTTTCTTATTACCGCAATACCAAGCGTGTGACTGTGTGTCCTAAGAGATAGAAATAGATCAAGTCTTCATACCTTCAACATTGAATACCGACATCAATATTGCCAAGCAAACACAAACACTAATGTCTTCTCCTGAAAATTAGAACAATGATACAATTATTCTGGTGCCGAAAACACAATGCCCAATTGGTAAATTCGTATACACTAGCTTTAAAAATCAATAAGCAGCAGGATTTTGATAAAAACAAAAAAACATGAAAAAACTCTTACCACTATTGCAGCAGACTGCAAGCGTCTTTCCCGCTTCCAGATGCAGCTTGGCAAAACTCAGTGCAGAAGGTAGATTTCTTTGCAGAGAAAACCGATCAAACTTTGAGTTCTGTAGAGGTAAAAGGGGGCATCAAATAAGCTAGGCATATCAATAAAGAGCATGAGAATACATGTAAAATAGCAGCTGGAATTAGAATATATAGCAAGACAACACACCATAATCGGCAGGTGTAAATGAGCTTCAGAATCCTCGAGAGTAAAACGAGCCTGATTTTGATCACAATTCAGTATGGCATCAACGTTCGAAGCCTTGAAATCTGCAAAAAGATGACGTGATTTAATTGCCAAGTAGAAAGATCAAAATGGTCTTCTTTAGTTTCGGGGTTGCTGGCGTACCAAACCACCAAAATTGTACTAATGGAGACATTATTTCGCTTAAACTTACAATAACAAACAGGATTACAGGAATGCTTAATAAGCCTTGTGTAATCGGTTCATCTTAAATTTCCCACATAAATTTATTTTGGCAAGACCAACGACAAGCAACAAACGCACAAGATTCGATATTATTTAAAAAAAAAAAAAAAAAAAAAAAAAAAAAACAGCTTACCACATCCAGTTGCACAGACCGCAAGGTTCGTCAAACCCAACCAGTATATTCCATTCTCATTATCTAACAACTCTTCACTAGTTCCGTTCTCCATACTCGTGTTTAAGGGTTGGTCTTGGATATGAGTTGAACAAGTGCTCCTTAACTTAGAAGGTTTGACGGATACCTGAGGCGCATTCTGTCCCCGCTGAGCACGATACACCCTATCTTTTTCGACAATAGCAGCTACCTTTTGGTTACAAACATCAGGTCCTGAATTAATTAAATCATATACATTATTCCAAAATAAGGTAGGTGTTAAACCTCTAGCCCAACTCTCTTCATCGTCCCCGGCTCCTGCTATGTAATTCCAACTAAACTCAGAGCTAGTCTGTTGTCGATAAATATCACTTGAGGCAGATGCAGAAATAAGAATTATGGGTGTGAAATCCCAAGAATCGTAATCAGGAACTTCATTTAGCCATATGACGGTTTTTTGGGATATCCAAAGAGGTCGAAGAGGTTTTTTCAATACAGACGAGATGGAAGATATATCGGCTCCGCTAGTTTCCAGCTGCTCGACCCAGCCATCTAATTTAGATTCAATCCGCGCCTTCTCTGTATCAGGTACCCAGAGAGGAAGATGTAAAGATGCGTCCCATTTAGAGGCCTCGTGTGCAGTAGTATCAGAATTTTGATCAGAAGGATCCACCTACAATCGAGTAAACACCAGATTGATTTATATCTATGTTTGAAAGACGTCAAACTAAGACATAAAGGACACAGGTAGCTAAACAGTCGCAGCTTTGTGAATATACATAAAGGTCGAAAACCATGGTTACCAAAAAAAAAACGGCTACTTACTCCTTCCATTGGCTTATTGATCCCATCCATTTTGTTTCTATAATTCAAAATTGCGCGATTCAACACACAAGTCCAAATCGGTATAGTTTTCGACATACTGTCTGGAAACCTCTTCCCTTTCCTAGTAGAATCCACGATCATACACCCTCCCCTCTGTCCTATCCATAACAAAAACAACCGAAACCCCAAATATCATTAACATCCATCTAAACATAACATGCTGCAGCACAGCATAAACAAATGCACTGCCTAACTCCATACAAACAAACAACAGCTCAGATCATAACAAACAAACAAGCTAAAACTCATATGTGTAAGTTAAATCCCAGTAGAACGAGTTTTAGGGGGTGTTTGGGATTTGCATATTTAACGGCCTATGCTCTTTAAAATAAGCAGAAACAGCTTATTAGTTCTAACAGAACATTAGTGTTTGCATTTTTTGGCCAGTTGTTTGAGCGTTTCTGCTTATCTAACCAATTCGAATCAACAACTCCCAAACTGCTTAAATCACCTAAAACACCGACAATCCGAAGCTTCTATCCAAACACACAAAACTGTATTCTTAATCTAACAAAACACCTGCAGTAAGAAACTAAGCGGTTTTTTATAAAGCAATCCCAAACAACACCCAACATTATTGATTAAAACAACTCAAAATATACAACACTAAATCTGATTCAAGCCACAGGCTTAGCATTATTAACTTGCTATCCACACAATATTCCTATACTAACAATGCTACAATTAGATATACCGAAATCACGTTTCTAGCAAAATTCATACCAATATTGTAAAAACTATACGCATTTAAACATCACAATTAAGAACCATTCATAACACTAACAATAACAATAAAACTGGATCTAACAACCTGCTACAGCAAGTAAATATATTTTAAACAAGTTTTGGTAATTAAAAGTAAAACTTCTTTAAAAGTAACTAGCTTCTCGATCCCAAGCTCAAACAGATTTTAAATCTTCCTCGAGCTCGAGGCTGCATCATTAAGGCTAATCCAGCTATCGAGCTAAGCTCGAGCTGTCGTTAACTCCTCAAGCTTGACTCGACTCGTTTGCAGCACTAATTATTACTAATAAACTATGGCTATGTTTGGCAAAACTAGCAAGAGTTCCAAGCAGTAGCAGTAGGTTATATTGTTTGCTAACATAGCTTTAACTACAATTACAGAGTGCAAAATGACATAAAAGCAAACCGCTTCTTTTATTAGCGTTTCACATAGGAGCGTTCAAACCAAATACATAAGCTATTGAGGGAGCGGTGAACAATGAATGTTGAGCGTTGTGATATTTTATGCTCGTTTGGCAAGCAGCAAGTAGTTTTATCTATTTTTTCGCAATGCTTATTTTCCAACACTCCATGAAGTAGCATTTAGGAGCTGTTTTACACGATATAATTACACTTACAACTATGTTACCAAACGTTTTTATAGAAAAAAACAGCTCTTTGCTCACATCTACGACTATTGCTTACTGCTATTGTCATTGCTACTGCTACTTTTGTCAAACACGCCGCTACTACTTTTTCAAACGCTACTAAAAAAGCTTTCAAATTCTAGCGCTACTTTCTATGTATTTTTACACATTATATAAATACAGCTACTACTAACTACAGTTACACCTACGGCTAGTCCAAAATTAACAAAACATCATCCAACAACCTGCGAAAATCGCCAAATGAAGATTAAGTCATTAAACGAAAAATTATTGGTATGTCAAGTAGAAGATGATGAGTTTGTTGAGTTTTTTTCAGTTTTTTGTTTTAGTCTCCACTACTAATTTTCTAATGCTACTAAAAAAACCTTTCAAATTCTAGGGCTACTACTTTTATGTAAGTCCTTTTACACATTATATAAGTACAGCTAGCTACTCCTAGTTACACTTATGTACTTTTATATAAGTACACCTACTTACAATTATGTTACAAAACACTTAAAATAAAACAGCTACTACTAACTACTACAGATAGTCCAAAACTTTATAGTTACAGTTATGTACTTTTATGTACTTGTACCCATTATATAAGTACAGCTAACCTAGTTACAGTTATATTACCAAACGCTTAAATAGTTACAGTTATGTACTTTTATGCAATTGTACACATTATATAAGTATAGCTACTTAGGTTACAATTATGTTACCAAACGCTTAAATAAAATAAACAGCTACTGCTAACTACTACAATTACACCTACGGCTAGTCCAAAAACCACAAAACATCATCTAACAACCTGCGAAAAGCGCTAAATGAAGGTTAAGCCTCCCGGTATTAAACGACAAGTTATTAGTATGTCCATCAGTCGACTTAAAGTAACAGTTGGACTCAAATCTCCTAGAGTACCATAAACCACAACGTAAGTTAGCAACTAAGGGCAAATCAGGCCATAACTGTGCTATTTCTGAAACGAAGATGGAGTCTTCGTGGATTGAGTGTAGTGAGTTGTAGAGTGAGGCTTGTGTTTGTTTTATTGAGCGTGATGCTTTGTATATGTTAAGGTTTTGTTTGTTGAGTTTTTGTTTTAGTCTACGCTACTTTTTCTAACGCTGCTAAAAGAAGCTTTCAAATTCTAGCGCTACTTTTTATGTACTTGTACACATTATATAAGTACAGCTACTCTAGTTACAATTATGTACTTTTATGTACTTGTACACATTATAAGGTACATAAAAGTACAACTACCCTAGTTACAGTTATATTACCAAACGCTTAAATAAAATAAACAGCTACTGCTAACTACTACAGTTACACCTACGGCTAGTCCAAAACTATAAAAACATCAACTAACAACCTGCGAAAAGCGCTAAATGAAAGTTAAGCCTCCCCGTATTAAACGACAAGTTATTCGTATGTCCATCAGTCGACTTAAAGTAACAATTCGACTCAAATCTCCTAGAGTACCATAAACCACAACGTAAGTTAGCAACTAAGGGCAAATCAGGCCATAATTGGGCTATTTCTGAAACGAAGATGGAGTCTTCGTGGATTGAGTGTAGTGAGTTTTAGAGTGAGGCTTGTGTTTGTTTTATTGAACGTAATGCTTTGTATATGTTAAGGTTTTGTTTGTTGAGTTTTTGTTTTAGTCTATGCTACTTTTTCTAACGCTGCTAAAACAAGCTTTCAAATTCTAGCGCTACCTTTCTAGTACTTTTACACATTATATAAGTACAACTATGTACTTCTATGTACTTTTTATATAAGTTATGTTACCAAACGCTTAAATAAAATAAACAGCTACGGCTAACTACTACAGTTACACCTACGGCTAGTCCAAAACTATAAAAACATCATCTAACAACCTGCGAAAAGCGCTAAATGAAAGTTAAGCCTTGCCGTATTAAACGACAAGTTATTCGTATGTCCATCAGTCGACTTAAAGTAACAGTTTGACTCAAATCTCCTAGAGTACCATAACCCACACCGTAAGTTAGCAACTAAAGGCAAATCAGGCCATAACTGGGCTATTTCTGAAACGAAGATGGAGTCTTCGTGGATGGAGTGAAGTGAGTTGTAGAGTGAGGCTTGTGTTCATTTTATTGAGCGTGATACTTTGTATATGTTAAGGTTTTGTTCGGTTTAGTTTTTGTTTTAGTCTAACACTACTTTTTATGTACTTTTACACATTATATAAGTACAGCTACTCTAGTTACAACAGTTATGTACTTTTTATATAAGTACAGCTAGTTACAGTGATGTTACCAAAAGCTTAAATAAAATAAACAGCTACCGCTAACTACTACAGTTACACCTACGGCTAGTCCAAAACTATCAAAACATCATCTAACAACCTGCGAAAAGCGCTAAATGAAAGTTAAGCCTGCCCGTATTAAACGACAAGTTATTCGTGTGTCCATCAGTCGACTTAAAGTAACAGTTGGACTCAAATCTCCTAGAGTACCATAACCCACAACGTAAGTTAGCAACTAAGGGCAAATCAGGCCATAACTGGGCTATTTCTGAAACGAAGATGGAGTCTTCGTGGATGGAGTGGAGTGAGTTGTAGAGTGAGGCTTGTGTTTGTTTTATTGAGCGTGATGCTTTGTATATGTTGAGTATTGGTGATGGGTTGTCTTTGTTTGACATTTGTTAGGGTTTTGTTTGGTTTCAGGTTGAAGAAGATGACTGCTGTGTATCTTCTTGACTTTGTACTTTTTGTCTTCGCAGTTATGTTTTGAGTTAACTATACATAAATGGTCCATGTGGTTTAGGGGTGAGCATCGGACCGAAACTGACCCGTCCTGACCCGAGCCCGACTCATCCCGAAACTGACAACCTGGAAATCCCTAACCAAATCCCGACCCGAGTATATCCCGAGTCCCGACTTCCTGGAATCTCAACCCGAGTCCTGACCAAAGTATAGCTCGGTTTATGTCGGTCGGGGTCGGTTTTCGGTCGTCGGTCGGTTTTGTTCACCCCTACCGTTGTTTATTGGAAATTACAAATTCAGACTATTTTTTATTTTTGTATCAAATCCGGTTCATGTGGTTTTGAAATAACCTTACCTTCAACATTTTTCTTTATTTTTTAGGTGGGGTATTTTGGTCATTTCATGTCAAAATGAGACCATGTATGTAGTTAACTTATTTTTTTATAGATATATTCGGTTGTGTGTATTATTTGACATTTGCTCCTTTTCGATTAAATTTGAGTGTATAAATTAAGGGTAAAATCGTTAAATAATATACAACTGATCACACGACATATCAAAAGACCAAATTCAAAAGTATGGTGCATAGATCTAAAAAAAATGCTTGCACAGAACTATAAAAGTGACAAGTTATATATATTTTTATACAATTAGCTTTTTTTTTGTTTTGGTCCATGATATTTTTGTATTTGTTGAAAGAGCTGATTTCAAAATTAGAAACTTTTCTTTGGTAGTACAAAATTCCACTTTCAAAAACGGTTTTGATTGACAACTAGACTGCTCGACTTCATAAAAATTTTAGCACGTGTCTAAAAGGTTGATGATGTTTTTTGCTAGATTGAAATAACGTTTTGCTAGACAAGATTTGTCTTATTCGAAAAGTGAGACTCACATGTCCAAAAGTCCAAGCGTAGATCCTACTTTTGGAATAAAACAAAAGTGATCCAGCAAGATGTCACTTTGATGTTGCAAAAAAAATCACTAACCTTCTCGACATGGGTCAAAATTTTTGTGGAGTCGCATATGTAGTTGCTTCATTAGTTGTTAGCTATTCCAAGTTTCCAAATACGTTTGCCATCCTTTTAACATCAACTTACAAAATGAATATTTCTTATACGAAATTTTAAGCTTTCGTTTCTTCATTAAATCGCCGTTGGTTTATATTCTTCGTCTTTACAAGTTTAGATAGGTCGAGGTATACACAATCATGTCTCAGTTAGGTATGCAAAAACTGTTATTCAAGCTGATAATAAGTTTTTGATAGACCACTCAGCTATAAAACGTCGAAAACGATCACATAACTATAGAAATAATACGATAATGATCCAATTCCTTAAATTAACTTGTTCAAAGTTAGCATACATTAAGGATCCAATCTTATGATCACTTTCATCTAGTCAAACATATATCTTATCAATCATCGAATTTTAGTAGCATTCTTGCGAATACCATTGGAGACGGAAGCTGTCGGATTGATGGCCTTTCTAATCTTGGCAACATTCCAAGCCGTCCCAGCAACATGTCCAGCAGTTGCAAGCACATCGCCCGTTGCTGACCCTGCGCTTTCACCAAACCTATTTTCCACATAGTAAATCGACGACAATTAATTTTACTATGCAATACTGTTTTTTTAGTCTATATAAGATAAGAGAATTGCTAAAAAGCGGTTTTACCTTTCACTAACCATCCTGGTTGCAGCACCCGATGTAGCAGATAAGGTTTGTCTTTGAGCAGCTTCAGCTGCATCCATCACTGTATCTGCAAATTTCTCAGTATAATTTATAAGAATTTTTAACATTGAAATTGGTTGGACAGTTCAAAAATCATAAAAGAGAACTTAAACGGTACTGTACTACTTACTAACTGCGTCAAGAGACGCTAAAAGGACCTCCCCGGGAACCATGCTAAAAAAGGTCTTCCCTGCTTGAGACCGAACCACAGGGCCCATGACTGATCCAGTTGCTATTCCAACACCGCTCAACATTGCTTTACTCATGCTTTCCGTCATCTTTGAGAGCTTTCTTACGCTAAATTAACACACATATGTTTAAATGAGCAAATAAAAAGACTAATTCACAAGAACAAACAGCATACTATGAAGGTTTATTACACCTTTTTAAGCTTTTATTGATCCCGTTCTGCTTTCGTGTATCATTTATCTTATTGCTTTCATTTGTAGTAGTTCTCGAGCTGCCGTTCTTTTCCTCCATTGCTTGGTTTAAGATCATGTTACCTCCTTTATGCACCTGTTTCAATTTCATGAATATATAAATCAGTGATGAATAAAAAACGTAGCTCGTTTAACCCATACCAAAATGACTTTTTTACCCATTTTGCCACCTTTACCCATGTGTGTACCCAAGAATATGGACTCGTAACATAAAACTAACCTGGTTGGTATAAGCATTGCTGCATGTAAAGATCCCTCTAACAATATGGCCAGTTCCTCCAGCAATAGCCTTTGCGAGAAAGTTATTATAAGCATCAACTTTAGGAGCAAATTCCTTCCAATCAAGATCCGTTTTTCTAGATGATGATGAAGTCGAAAAACAAGAATGTTCCTTCAAAAACTTATCCAACAACTTAAAATCCCCACGACTACTCTCCGAAAAAGTGACACCATAACTTAAAGGGTCATCTTCTTTGATAATGCGCAAAGAGAACAAGTAATGAAGAGGATCAAGCTTCACTACAGGTTCATCTTTGGTCAATGGCCATTGGAGATCATCATTTATTTTGATTATGGTTGCTAGTGAAACGTCGTCATCAGTCAACTGAATAAGTGTGAAGTCACCCGTGGCGAGTTCTATGGCTTCTCCTTCGTCCATTAGACAAACTTTACAATTTGGAATTGACAAAATGGTTTCATGCTTCGCGGCTTTTGGTTGTGGGTAGTTATTGGTTGTCGTTGCAGGCATTGGAGGTTCAGTTCTTGGAGGGGAGAGTGTTCTTGGTTTCCTGACTCCGCAACAACTCATTTCGTCGTAAATTTTAGTGTTGGATCATTTGGTTTGTGGTCCTAATAGTGATGTTTAAGTTATAGGAAGGAATAGAATGGTAACTTGACAAGAAAGGAGGGAATTAAGGCTTTTGATTGATGCTTTTTTGTCATGAAATTTCTATCTTATTTTTAACTTTGGCATATCTACTTTCGGTGGAGAGAAGATCAAATGGGAAAATAAGTCAAGCTAAAACGTATAATTTATTAAACAAACTATAACAGATTTTCAAGAAAAACCTGTTTTTTCTTATAACTTCAAAAGTTCAAAGATAATTGGTATGTTTAATATAAATTTAACGTGTTTCTGAAAATACAGAAGTTAAATGTTGTAATTACACTCCTAATAGACATTTCCTCAAAAGGTTTAAATCGTCATACAGATTACTAATAAGATATTGTCTGGGGCTTGGTCCTTGGGGAAGGGTCAGTCGACACTCAAAAAGGTAAACCTTTTGGAGAGATTACTAATAAGATAAAAGATGCTAATACATTATGGGTAAGGTTATCTGAATTCAAAGAGAATGAAAAGCTTTAAACAAGGATTTATTCGATATTGAAATGATTTTATTCTCTTTGATTAGTAGTTGGGATGAGTTTCAAAGGGATCATATTCTTGACTCCACATGAAAAAAATCCCTTAAAAGTTCTGATCGAAAAGAGAATATTGAAAATGATGTAAAGTGCAAGATAAGCCATATCTTAAAAACCATATGAGATTGTATGGCATAGCTGTACAAGATGAAAATAACAATTGTAGGGCCGGTTCTAACTAGAAACAAAACAAGCCTTCGGGCTGTAACCCGGCTCAGGTCAGACATGTTACGCGAATTATGACCAGGTTGACCAGTTGGACCCATTTGACCCAATTTTAAGTTGAGCTGATTCTCAATATTTGACCCGATATCAGCAAAAACTTAACCCAAAGTGAACCTATTTTCACATATCCAAAAAGTGGCTTTCACACAACTAGCAAGCGTCGCACTTGCAAGAAACGATTAACATGGCACAATATAAATTTTATTCGGCAAAAACATAATGCAAATATCTGGCACTTTCCTTTCACAAAATGCGTCTTACATCAGAATTCAGATGTAGCAGTAGTTCCTTTAAATTACACAACAATTGAATTTACAGGTTACAAAAACCAAAAGCCAGACATGATGTAACTACAGCTACAGCTGAAGAACCAATCAATTGAATTGAATTTTTTAATTTGTTGTTTTCTTTCCAAATGGACCAAAAGAATGCCTACTTCATGGATGATCACGACGCTGTTGATCAATCAACCATAAATGGGGATGAATTGCATTACCTGGTCATATACTTTGCTCCCATAACCAGATAAGATTAATCACAAAGTTTACTGAAAAACTGTTCGTTTCTACACATCAAACTTCTTTGGTTGTCGCCAGTGAGCCAAACTTCTTGAAAAAGAACCAAGGATAGAGATCTTGCTTTGGGCTCCTTTTCTAGCATATAAACGCTTGGCGGCTAAATCTGAAAATTTCTTACCCTTCTCCATTGTTCGATCGATCTGACATTAACAACATATAAACAAATTTTACACACAACCCATTAATGTTATTCAACTTATTCTGAGTTACATCTAAACTTTTTTAGTAGTTCAAATGCGAGGAACATCCAAAAAGATTACCACCAAAACTTAGTATGAGCTCGATCCAGCTATCTTTATATGCCCATTATCACTAAAAGAAGCTTGTTATGCTGATTTTGGTCCACAATTTTTTATTCAAGCAGGTCTTATTAAGAAACATAGGTATTTAATTATAAGTCAAAGACTCACTAAAACATGTGTCAAGTCAAATGTGGCGTAGACCAGGTAATGCATGCACTATATGAGTAAATCATGGTGTTACAGAACCAAATCTATGCTAAGAAAATTTTGCAGTGATCACTAAGGCGCAAATATATCAATTTGGAGAAAATGTAGGGCTATAAACATAGTTTAACTCGGGGCATTAGAAACTGTGACATCTGTTTATGTACGCAGGGAGAGAGATAATTATGAGTGTCTTGGGGTTATATGTGGATATAAGAGCGCACTATTTTCAGAATTACAAAAGAAATAAACAATAAATTATAAAATATCTCACCTTGTGTATTTTCCCATTCCTCAAATGGTATCGGATACCAGACCAGTTGATAGACTGAGAAAAATGTGAGCGGATTGCTGAAATCGGGTATAAAAAATTATCCACCACCATTGCAACAAATACCTGCATGTTCCATTTAGCCAATCAATATAAATGAGACTCGCGTTCAACTTCAACCCTTACACACCCTCGTAGGGTCAATAAAACAATCCACCGTAATAATAAATACAAGAGTTGCAAATAAAATCGACTGCTGACTTTATAGGTTGCAAGATAGCGAAAGAAAGATAACTTGGTCAAAAAGATGAGTTATTAAAACTTGCCAGGCTCCAATTATAAGCACCAAGTGAGAGGGGAGGTGCCTCAGGAGACAACATGTTACATAGCCGAACTTCTATTCTTGTTAAGTTCCACATTGATAGTAGTTCAATGGCGGTGCATATGACCAGGCCGCCAACGAGTCTCAATCCTGGCAAAACAATCAGCATATTTTACATGTGAACCCTTAAAACAATATAAAATTCTCTTTATGAATGTCACATGTTAAGTATCTGCTTCATAAAAGAAAGAAAATGACTTACCATTAGGGTTAAGAAGAGGTTCTTCAGATAAATTATCTTTGAAATGAAATCTTAGTGCTGCCGTTAAATGAATTATAGCCATGATATATGGTGAGACAAATCCCCAAGAAAGGTAGCAGTGCACAGAAAATAACGCCCGGTTCATTATATAGTTTACATATGACGTGTACGACTCCAAGACAAATGTTTGTTTTCTCAAATAGTTCCAGTACCTACAAGAAATTAACTTTAGTAACTTGGGGTGTTTGTTTTATATCACTATTCTAGTATTCTCTATCTACTAGAGGTGGCAATTTCAACCCCATTTACTTATGAATTGGTGGATTCGGGTTATGTTTTATCTCTAACAAGTCAAACAGGTGAAATCAAAATCAATTAGCTAACTTGAAACGGGTAAAAAGTGTTGACCAAGGTATATTTCTGATGGATAAAACCTCCCGCATCAGTTTATGCAAAAACTTAATAATCATATTTGACACACTAAGATACAGGTCGTCTGACAAAACAAAGTGTTTCAGGACAACGAGATCCAGCCTTTTTTTACCCTTACCCAAACACTGCCCATTTTGCCACCTCTAGTATCTACATATGTTCTGCTTAGTATATTTAGACCTTGAAAAAGTAAGATCACTGGCAAGAGGATGAGGAAACACTGCAACAGGAGGTGACGTGATTAGCCTCTTATGAGCACCTAGAAATTGGAGACCAATATGAGCAATTGCAAGATAAAAATAGACATGAATCATAAAACATTTTCTTTCAAATAAAACTAATGACTCAAATCTGTCACTATTTGATTTATCATGTCGTCAAATCTCAAATCACAGGTGAAACTGCAATAATATCATAGGATCATTCTGCCATGGTATATCGTTCAAAAAGTGACAACATAGCACAATACAAAAAATGATTACCAGATATAGCCGCCAGAGTCATATCATCAGAGTATCCACCATCACGAAGTCCTGATACGACGCCATGTTTGTCAGTTCTGAAATCATCTGCATGCATCTGCACAACAAAATTTTCTATAGATTAATACAAAAATGAAAAATCAATTATACAAACATAATGAAGTAAAAACAAGGGTGAAAACTGCTTGCCATCATACAGCCTCCCCAAAGAAAGAATGTCCTTCCACCAGTTGCAAATCCCATTGAACATGGCTGCAAAGAGAATGACGCAAGTCAAATAAACAAAATGTAAGCAACTTATAAAAGTCTCAAGGTTAACAACTCAACAACAAATATATAATGCATGTCAATACATGTGGCAATTCATACCCACTTTCTTAAAAATGGGCGATGTGGGTTGTGGTATATCTCAAGCAAGTCAACAAAATATTTAAGCGAAAAAAGTCACTTTAATTGCACACAATCTCCTAAATAGTTGTATTCAAAGATTTAGATTACTTTTGTGATATTTTTGTATTTTTTAAAATAACACGTGCATTAGTTATTTAAATAAAAACAATATACACGAGAAACGAAACTTCGCCCTAATCAGCTCGCATAGACTCGTTAGAAAATGACTTGTTTCAACCAGGACCCGTTTCGACCAGTTGCCCAACTTGTCCATCTTGCCACCTCTAAAGTCATTAGAAAACCATCTCTAAACACAAATACAAGGCATGCGGAAATCCACAGTCCCTCGATGTGCTTACCATGTGATACTCATAAATACAGTAACTTCCCAAACTTCCAGACGGTAGATCAAGTGGGTAGCCAGTTTGAATAAATATCTGCATAAGTTAACAAGCGAGGTAAGAAATTTAAAATTTCGATATAAACAAGGAACATATTAGAATTCAAGAACTAAGTACCATCTATCAGTAGATGGGACGAATGTGCATCAGCATGATTATACCTCGGGATTCTTTATCATCTCTGCAGTGAGGGCTCCAACTGATCCTGGATGCAGCCTAACATCGTCATCTAAAAACAATACATACTTGCTGCCTTTATGCATATTTTCTACCCCAATCTGCCATTCAAAACGTAGTACAAAATAAGTTGTCGGTGATTGTGTCATTGAGCGGCAACTAATAAACATTGACAATAACATCTAGCCTTTAAGGAACTCGAATAAATGAAATGTTAACAAGAAGAAATATAACGATTCTCAAGTAGATAGCAACATACCAACTGATTATGAATTTTCTGACTGCATGTTGTAGATGGGCCAGCTATGATAATTCTTGCGTCAACATCATCCTGCACAAATGTAAATTAAGTTACAAAGAGAATATAGACAGCAAGTAGTAGAGAGAAACTAAAGAAAAAGGTAGTGGTGCACGGTATGTTACTTACATTAAAATCTAGAAGTAACCGAGATACAGCATGATAAGCTGGGTCTTCAGTACTATCCACAACAAACAGGAACTCCAAAGGCCCACCGTAAAGGGAAGTTAACTGCAAGTGGCAATTCATATTGTCAACCACGATAAGTACTAAATTTAAACTTTAAAGTATACAATTTGATCCTCGAGCCTGGAAGGGGAATACAAGTTACCAACAGAGATTGAAATACTACTAAAGATATAATGATTTAGGATCTTTAAGTGTAAACCAAACATGATAGCTGGATCTACGTCAAAGGTATACATATTCCTGATTCTCTGCCTATTCTCATTCATCCAAAACAATGGAAAGATGAACTTGGTACATAGCTTGACAGGAACTAGTACTCGACTACTCTTAAATAAAAAATAACCTTTGATAACGATATTTTACGATATCTAAGGTATTAAAATATACATTCGACAAACAATAATCCTAATGTCTAAATCCATGAAAAATTTGCATTCAATCGAGTAGAACAATTACATAGTATACGTTTTGTATATTACCTGGGTTCTCCAGTTGTGCAGATTGTGTTCTCCGAAACCTTTCAAGGGCATTACAACTGTGACCCCTGGCAACTGGACCTGTTTTGAATGCTCTAGGTCATCAAGATCATGACTAAGAAATGCAAAGTGATTGCCGTCCTTCATCGCTTTCTTCATCTGTCTTATTTCTCTGTTTCTGAAAGAGATGAAATATAATGTGATCAAACTTTTAATAAGGTTTTAGTGATCATATTCGATAAATGAAAGATTAACAACAAATTGATACCTCACATAAGCGGCACCGGCCCATCCAAGAGCCAAAAGTAAGCATATTATGCATCCCTGTACCATGAATATTCCAAGTCAAATAACCTTATGCTAAATTGACACATGAACGATAGATACAGTAGCAAATTAGATTACCATCATATAAAATATGAATATCAATAAACGTTCCCTGGGAAAATAATGCAGTAATAACTTATGAACAGTAAGGGATACTCCACCATCGTCAACCTATGGCTACTAGTTTTAAAAAACGTGGAAACAAAACATTGTTTCCGTTACTACTTTTACTATGTGCATTTACTGTAATATCCAATTCAGTAGCTCAACCAATAGTACTGCTTCGTTAGCAAAATGAATGCCATTAAGAGATCTCATTAAACTCCAACTATTTCACATGAGCTCTAGCCTCTAAGTACAGCAAATCATCAAGAATACATCTTCTACCATGACATTTTTTACTTCGGCAAAAGCAATGATCGTGATAAGCAATAAATTAAAAAGCCCTATGTCAGTCCTAGCATTCCAATAAGTTACTTAGATGTGTTTATAATTACATCATGCACAATTCTTAATTAATAAAGGGTAAGGATCTCAGAAAAAAAATAATAATAATTAAGAAAATAAAAAATAATAATAATTATTATTGGTGCAGCAAAGAATTGAACAAAAACAGAGAAGCTGAATTGCCCCTCTGGCGGCCCCACACCAACCGGTCCCATTGTCACCATGAACGGTGATCGTGCAATATTATGATTGAAGGGACATCAGGACGAGATTTGAACCCGTGGTCTCTGTGTTATGCTACATGTTGCCTGGGCCCCACTATTACACCTATCCACTAAACCCTGATGGCTAATGAACAGTGATGTCTTGTGTACAGTTATTAATATACCAAATTACAAATCAAATCCACTATAACAAAACCTCGAATTACTGATATATCCTAAATATAGTAATACGTAAGTTTTCAGATCACTAAGCAGCAGACACATCAATTCAGCATAAAACTAACAAACCTAAATCCATTATTAGCAAGGGGGTGTTTGTTTAAGCTTATATGTGGCTTAAGAGCTTATTTGTGTTTTGGCTTATATTTCATAAGCCTCTTTTTTTCCGGCCTTTTTTTAGATTTATAGGTTTTTATAAGTTTCTTATAATATGAGAAACCTATATAAGCCGAAATAAAATAAGCTTATATGCCCACATACAAGCTTCCTAGAAAGTAGAGACATATAGCTTAATTGTCTCACTTTGGCGTCTCATAAACTAACTTTTCACACCTAGATTTATAACCTAAACCTCTCCAAAAGTTGAACAATTGCATTAAACCTTAAACATGGTATAAAACCTGGCACTGTCACTTTAAATTCACAATATTAATCCATACATTAACTAACATAACAACTAGAAATTTAAAACTCAAATCATCATCATCATCATCATAATTCACAAGCATTATACAAAATCTCAACATAATCATAATCAGACCCATAAACAAATACTACAAAATTAAAAACAGAAATAGAACCTAGGATTAGCGTTTAAGTCCAGTTTTCTATTTTGTAAAAGTTTTTTTTTTTTTTTTTTTTTTTTTTTTTCTGGCAAATATTCTATTCTGAACACGTTTTCTCCACCTTTTTACTTTTCTAATGAAAATTTGACTTTACTTTTCTACAACTAGATGCAACCTAAGCAACAAGTCTATTCTTCATAGTTTCTAAATTCATAATTCAAAAATCAACAACTGCATTAAACCTTGTAATGAATCGTCTTCGATTTAAACCTAGGATTTGAATGTTCAACAACTTAACTAGTCATCATCGGTATGTTTGGCACACGAGATTATTACGAGACTCTTATTTTTTGAAAAAATAAGCTACCTAAAATATAAGCTTTGTTTGCCAGACATAACTTATCGGAGATTTTAGAAAAATAATCTTCCATAATCTATTCAAATGATACTTCATGTAGCTTATAAATTAATCTCAATTATTAATCTCCCGCGCCATCTCCATCTACATCTTCAGTTCCAGCAACAACAGTGACTTTCGCCAAACATACCTTATAAAAAATCGCCTTTGATTTTGAATGAGGATGTAAATGAGATTATTACGAGACCCTGCTTATTTTTTGAAAAATAAGCTACCTAAAATATAAGCTCTGTTTGGCAGACATAACTTATCAGAGATTTACAAAAATAATCTCAATTATTAATCTCCTGCGCCATCTCCATCTACAGCTACATCTTCAGTTCCAGCAACAACAGTTACTTTCGCCAAACATACCCTAAACCTTATACTAATACTTTCGCCAACCGATTTTGAAACAACTTAACTAGTAATTATATATACCAGTGTCAGTTAAATCACAATAAACTAATTTAAAACTCAAATCAACTAGCATTATACAAAATCAGATCCATAAACAAAAGCTGACCTGGATCTGAATGAAGACAGCAAACGGAGAACACAAAGCTCTGCTAGCTCCAAACAGCATTGAATCTACTAACGATGACGTCATCGTCATCGTCGTCTGGTTAATCTCCATCCCTAGCTATTTTTTTTTATTTTTCTAAATCAATCAATGTAAAAAAAAAAAAAAAAAAAAAAAAAAAAAAAAAAAAAAAAAAAAAAACTGGGATTTTAAATAAATTATTAGGGTTTAAATACTGTAAATAATAAATTTATAGTGTCAGTCTGAAATCGACGACATGTGAGAGAAGAAGGAAAAAGGGGATAAAAGTGTGGTGACCGCGTAATTTATAAAAATTTCAATTTCAAAGACACGCAGAGAAGAGTATCACTCAGCCTGCCAGCCAGCCAGCCCCAATATCCATTTTTGTGTGTTGTGGTCCCAATTCCTTTTTATATAAAAAAGTATATATAAATAGTTTGATTTGGATTTTGATTTAGACATTTTAATTTTTTTATTTGTGCATCTTAATATAGAAGTAACGAGTGGAAAGGCGCCCGCTGCGTTGCAGCGGGAATTTTCGAGAAATTTTTGCGATAATTATTTACGAATAATGTTTGGGTGGTGCTCCTCGTTGTACTTGTTTGGAACAAATGTTATGTGAAACTATATTTGTAGTTGTCGTACGACGTCCTTTTGGGATAACAGATAATGCCACACACATTGCTAGGCAGGGAAAGTACAAATATTTTATACGTGAAGGTGGTATTATTAACCGGTACTATTTATCAACTACCATGTGGTCTAGTGGTGAGTGCTTAACTTGTTAAGTGAGCCACAGAGAGAGTACTACCGGATGGGTGACCATCCGGGAAGTCCTCTTTGACCACAGGGTTTGTTGATACCAGGCTTTCAAAGTCCTTCAATGAAGGTTTCAACCCACTAGGGTTCGAATCTGGAGAAGGCAGGGTTTACTTCAAATTAAGTGTCGTGCCTTCGGGCGGCTTAAGTTGAAGGTTTTCCCCCCATCGGGTTTCATTGGTCAAGGATTTCTCCGAAAGAACCGTTTCAAAAAAAAAAACCGGTACTATTTTATTGGTAAAACATTTGTTTAAGTAAATGCAGAAATCGAGTCCGTGCCCCATAGTATATAGTAGAAATAAGATGTTAATATTGTATACATATGTAATCTAAGGATGAGCATTTCAACCCGAATCCCGAAATCGAATCGGAACTGAACTGGAATCGTACCGATTTTTGATATACGGTATAATACCGGGACTACAAAATAAAGTGAAAAAAATCAGGACCATTAATTCGGTACGGGACCAATACCAAATCGGGAAATTCTCAAAAAAAAAAAGCGGGAAAAACCCGATTTCCCGGTACTGGTATCCGAATCCCGTTCGGTACAGTACCGGTACCACTAATTTATGCTCGAAAAAAAATCGGTACCACTAATTAACACACATCGAAAACCGGGTTGACCTGGTTTAATTTGACCAGTTTTTTCAACCCAACCCGTCGGGTTGACCCTGTTTTAATTGATTTTTTTTCGACCGGAACGGTTCAACCGGTTGAACCACCCGGGTCGAACCGGGTTTTAAAACATTATATTTAATCCTCAAATCCTCAAACTTTTATTATTTTTCATTTATAACCTATAAACTTTTTTTTATCACAAAAACTATCTGACACTATAAAATCTCGTTGTTATATATGAGATACTCGTCTAGTATTCGTACACTCAAACTTTCAGTATTTTTCATTTGGTTGGTTGACCAAGCATGCAACCATCCATTACAAATGGTCTTAGAAGGTTGGTTGTAGTGGCTCAAGTCAAACACAAAAAGTACTTTCACGTCATGTCACATTCCCCTCATTTCACTTATTAGATCACTTTAAAAAAATAATAAAAAAAATTAAAAAAAAAATAATTACTTACGCCAAAACTTCACTTTTGGGTCTCACCATACCCAATAAAAACACAAAAAACCAATTAAAAAACAAAACAAAAGATACTCTCTCTGGCGCCAGGCCGCCAGTGGGTTTCACTTGCACAATGGCGCACACGGGGAGGGGTAAGTATGGTGGTTTGGCTTTGGCTCAAGCCAAAACTTTGTCATGTAAGATTGGTGTTGCCTTTGTATCACTACACCAACTCTCTTACCCCCTTTACTCAAATAATTATAAAACTATGAAAACATTTACTCTTTATGTGTAGTTTAAAACTAATTTTAGAACCCCACACACATACAAGTTTTACACAGATAATATAAGGCTGGCGACAGTAGAGGAAGTCGACCGACTCATGCGATCGATCCATGTCGATCGTCTCTTTTGTGGAGATTCGGTCGAGGCAACACAAACGGGACAAAAGGTCGTGCAGTGGATCGACATTTCAAAAACAATTTTGAGTACTTTTTTTTTTTTTTTAGCCGTTAGGATTTAAAAAAAAAAAAAAAAAAAAAAATCTTTTAAATACCTTATTATAAATACACAACATAAAACACACTCCAATTCACAAACCTCATTTTAAACATCCTCTATATTCAATCACACCATGAATTCTTTCGATATCTTTTTTGCCAATTCGTCTTCGGATGACGAAAATGAAGTTAGTACCGAGTATTTGATGTTTGCGGAAGATTGTTGGGAGGCTTATCAAGCGTCACAACCTAAAGAAACCCGAAACCAAGTTACTAGGGATCGTTTGGGTGCTCATAACCGTTTAGTTACTGCTTACTTCTGCGCTAACCCAACATACGGCGAAGAACAATTCCATGATCGTTTCCGAATGAGCCGAAGACTTCACACGAATTGTTCGAGAGGTAACCGATCATTCACCTTATTTCCAACAAACTCCTAATTGTGTGGGCTTACTTGGTATTTCTCCATTGATGAAAGTTACTTCGTCAATTCGTCAATTGGCACCGGATGTGGAATTCTTTGCTAACGGTGTGCCTTATAAACGGGGATTTTATCTTGCTGATGGGATATATCCGGAATACTCTGTTATTGTGAAGTCCATTAAACATCCAGGGACGCATGATGAAAAGCGTCAATTGTATAAGAGGATGCACGAAGCAGCAAGAAAAGATGTGGAACGTGCTTTTGGTGTACTAAAGAAGAAGTTCCTAATGATTAAACATCCGGCTAAAGGATTTGACAAAGAGCGTCTTGGACATATAATGTACACATGCATCATATTACATAATATGATAATTCAAGACGAAGGGCGGGCAATATCTCCTGAATTCTTTCCAGGAGAGCAGCACTGTTCTTATGACCCTTTAAGAACGCATGAAGAATTGCTGGAAATTACCAGGGAGATATGCAACAAAACAACTCATCTTAACCTCAAAGCCGATTTGGTGGAAGACATTTGGCATCGTCATAATCCAAACTAGTTTGGTCGTTTTAATGTTTTTTATTTTATTTTAATTAATATGTAACGTTTTAATTATTAATGAAATTTGAGTTTGTGTTAAAAAAAAAAAAAAAAAAAAAAAAAAAAAAAAAAAAAAAAAACTGAACTAGGTCGCCCTTACTGGGGCACTGAATCGTCTGCAGGTCGCTGGAGAGAGAAAGCTGACGTGGCAGGAAAAAGTAAGGGGATTGAATCCCCTTACTGTGGGTAGCTTAACATGTAATCATATTTTGTAGACATATTAATTTGACTTTCTTATTATCATTTTCTATGTTGGCAAAATTCTACTACTCCGTAAAACTTAAGTTTTTAAATGTACTATTAAACAATTACATGGAACCAAGAATATTCAAACGAAAAACATCATCAAATCTGAAGCAAACATTGGTAGGTTGGTCGAAACGTGTGAGGTTGGGTTTTTTGGTTGCTGACGTGGCACGTGAGGATTGATGAAGATGCTATTTCCAATATTCGAATCTTCTTTTTCGCCGTCTTTTTAATACAGAAATTATTGGAAAATAAACATATCATATATTTTGCTATTTTAAAAGTAAGGTCATCTTCAATTATACATTTTAATAAATCTTTAAATTTAAAAGGAAAAAAAAAATATTTTATCAACATTTTTCTTCTAAAAACATGTGTATTCTAATCATGTACTCCATATATTATCTTATACTAAATTTACGCACTTTGGATCAAACCAATAACAGATGCAAACTATATTACCCCGTAGTACTTATGTATATAGTAACTAGGGATGGCAACGGGGCGGGAAATGTCGGGAATTGTACTTACCATCCCCATCATCGTTTTACACTCTTCATCACCATCCTTGTCTCCATCCTCACTGGGGAATTGTTTTACATCCTCAATGGGGATCGGGGATCCCCGCGGGGATTCAGGGATTCTCCACACTTATGAAATAACATAAAATTTTCATCAATTCGTCGAAAATATAAACTCAACAAACATACATCGCACATAGTTATATTAATTAGACTTTCAATTCAACTTTAAAGCATCGTAAACATTGTAACATCAAAGATAATATAAAAATAATATGTATCATATCTGTGTATTCGGAAAAAATAGTTAAGTAATATGTAATTGTTAGTTCTACTTCTAAATCTAAATGTGTTTGATCCTATAAATATCACATATGCATATAAACATGCATGTCGATACTCATAAACATATGCACATGTACATATACAAGTTAATTGAGTATGGATAAAATATATAAATTTTAAATAATTATATACTAGAAAGATCGGGGTCGGGCGGGGTTCGGGGTTTTATACTTTTATTTTATCCCTATCCCCGCCCCATCATCAGATTAATATTTCAGGGGATTCCCCATCCCCGTCCCCATCCTCGGTCAACTCGGGGATTCCCTAGTCAAATCGGGTTTGGGGATCGGGTCTTCATCGGGTACGGATTTTTTTGGTATCCCTAATGGTAACCAATTGGCTTAGCTCAGTTGGCCACCTGGGCTTCTTCTAGAGCTTGGGGAGATTTTACTCAGGGTTCCAGTCTTGCAAGATACAAAAAATCCAGGTTTTCCTCCTAGTGCGAAGCCGTGAGTTTTAGGGATTTCCCTTCGCGGGTTTTTCCTAGTGGTTTGGGTCCCGAGGCCTGCCCGTTTCGATGGTTTAACTCGGGGGTCGAATTTCAAGTGGTGTCGTTTTAAGGGAAAAAAAAAAGTACTTATGTATATAGTGCATTATTTTATGATTTGAAAGATGAATAGTTTTATTTGAAGTATTCTCAACAATTCTTTAAAAAATCTTCAAATACGAAGCATATTTGGAGATGTTTTTATGTGCTTCATTCTCCAAATACGGAAAAATACGTGGTTCGGAGACCATGGCTGAAGATGGCTAAACACTTGGAGAGAAAAAAAAAAAAAACCTTGGAAAGATGAACAAGTATATATATGTTTACAAATACTAGAACGGTACCCGCGTAATGCGACGGTGAGTACCTTTTGACTAAATTTTGTGGGAAGCAAATGTTTTTTATTATGTAATAGAATATTACTCTAAGATGTTGTTATTAATTCTGTTAAGTTTGTTGTAATTCTGTTATAGTTAGAATGAGTCTTTGACCTAATTGAGACTATTCTATAATTAGTAAGTTTGAGTCCGAATTTTTAAGCCTTGCTAATTATAAAATAAATAGTCTCAAATGCATTATAATGTAGTATAGATGAGGACATGACAAAAAAATGAAGATGTCTGATAACAAAACTATATTTATTCATTCATTTATAACAATATACTTTTGAAAACATATGTCATTTTGATAGCATTTGTCTGATGTTTCATTGTAAACATTTAAATGGGCTGGCAATAAGCTGGTGGAGGGACATTTTTTTTTAATTGAGTGGAGGGCCTTTTAATCAAATAAAATCATTATTATTTTGTATGATTGGTTGAAATAATCTCCAACTCCAAGTATTGTTTTCTTTTCTTGTCTTTTTGAGTATTTAATATAATCATTTATTTTGTGACTTCATGTTGTTGACAGTTGAGAAGCATGACAATAGCACTTTCAATATTAATCAGGTTTTTCTAGATACTACATTAAGGGTGAGCAAACGGACCGGATGGACTGGACCGACCGACAAAACCGACCGGACCGGACCGGACCGACCACATTCGGTCCGGTCCTCGGTCTAGTCTTTTTGGCTAATTCGGTCCTCGGTCCGGTCCGGACCGACCAAAAACCCGAAAAAACGTGCCAAAATATGCCTAATTGGACCGGACCGACCGAAGACCGGACCAGACCGAACCGGACCGAGACCGGACCGACCACATTCGGTCCGGTCTCGATCCATGGTTTTTCCGGTTCTCGGTCTTCGGTCCGGTCCGGTCTTGGTCGGTCCGGTCCGGTTTTTGGACCATGCTCACCCCTATACTACATACTAGTAATCTTGATTGATGATTTAATATACATGTTTAATATTGTTGTTTTCTTGATTTTCATCTTTGAGAATAAGAGTACTTTTTAGTGTTTTTTTCTTGTAGTTGCTTCATGCTTGTCTTGCTATTGGATTATTGCCTTATTATTTAATAAAATCTTTGGATCATAGTAGCAAAATTTCATAAATTGTTCCAATATGTACGTTTAGATATGTCGTCCGTTAAAAGTAGTGACACAAGTCAGGTTTTCTGGTAACAATACATATAATCTGTATATTACAGCATTTTGCTCACATTTTGAAAGTTTGTTGCGTTAACTCATATTTTGTGTAATTTACGTATCGAAATGGACATTTGAGAAAATTTGTTGTTGATTTATAACTTAGACCAGTGATATACTACATCCGTCTCATATTAATTGTCCAGTTTTGACTTTTAAAATATTTCCTTTTCAACTTTGACCTTAACTATTTTTAATTTGTGTTATATACTACCTCCGTCCCAAAATTATTGTCCCCTATTGACTTTTTCGGTCTTTATTTTCCAACTTTGACCTTAAGTACTTTTGTTTATATTACATAATACTTGATACAAAATATATGAACGGATTGAGTTTTAAATGTATTTTTATTTGGTATAATTCTTATCAAAAATTGTATAATACAAACAAAAATATTTATAGTCAAAGTTGATAAAGAAAGACCAAAAAAGTCAATAGGGGACAATAATTTTGGGACGGAGGGAGTAATATTTAATAAAAATTATATAAATAAAAATACATTTAAAACTCAATTTATTCATATTTTGCATCAAGTATTATATAACACACAAAAAAAAATTAATATCAAAGTTAAAAAAGAAAGACCTAAAAAAGTCAAAGTGGACAATTAACATAGGACGGAGTGAGTAGATATTATATGTCAAAATGCAAACAAATATTTGTTTGAGATCACGATAAAGACCTCCATAAGACACTCCTATGATCCCAATGTGTACATGCAAGGCCATGACCCTCTTTTAGCACAAACCTTATCCCGCTGAGTTTGGAGTCGTTCTCAAAACTTGTTATTTGTTTGAATAAAAGAGGCGTTATCAACTTTATTACATAATTAGTGACTAGCTAGCGAATACTATTAGACAATAGATTAGATGACCAAAGCTTGGTTGTGGGCTTTGGGCTCATTAGACATAACGATAATAGCACTGAAAGTTTTTTACCTTAAAAAAGTGTAAGCATTCTAATATCATATGTGATTTTGACGATCAGAATGTGTAAAGATATATGCAGGCTAGATATCATTCAATCAATTTGACATTTAAAGGGAAACATTTTCACAATCACATTAAAGCATTTGCAATTGTTCATGTTAGGCTCCAAGTGGGCATGTTCATGATCGACGTTGCTCGACCTTACCATTGTTGTGAGCTTAGCGTCGGCATCGAGTGAAAGTTATAGAAACACTGATCTCCTTTGCCTGCTGTTTTTAGTTTTCTGAATAATATGTGTGCATGTGTGAGGTATATTATAAGTGAATAAAATGTTTACCTATGATGATAAAATTATTGTGAGATACAATTGATAAGATAGCTGGTGAGGAAAAAACTAACATAAGACTACACAAAATGGAGGGTGCTCGCGAAGCAAAGGAAAAAGAGGAGTGAGTGGCGAGGGTGCTCACTAATCAAATTTTGTGTGTGTGAGTGTGTGTGAAGTATTTTTTTGAGGTATGTTTATATAAAGTGAGCATTTTTGAAGGTAATATGAGTGGTAACCATTGTATCTAAAAAATGAAAAGACTGATTGTATATTAAATGATGATGTAACGCTGATGGGAGAGTCGAAAGTATTATTACCATTGTATTAGGGGTGTTCTTCGGTTCGGTTTTCGGGTTATTCGGTTCAGTTAATTCGGTTAAAAAAAATTTTAGGGTCAAACCGAGAACCAAACCAAACCGAATTCAAATTCAGTTTTCGGTTTGGTTTGATTGAATTGTAGTTCGGTTTGGTTCGGTTTTCGGTTTAACCGAATTACACACTTTATTTAAAAAAAATTTAAAAATATACAAATATATTTAGCCAAAAAAGTTATTTCAAATATAAAAAGTATTTTTTAATATTAGGATAAAATTTTATTGTTATTTATATATATATATATATAAATAAATATATATATATATATATGTATATATATATATATATATATATATATATATATATTTATATAATATTTTATTGATCTTTTTATATATATAAATATATATACAAAATATATAAATTTATATCCAATCCAAACCGAGAACCGAATTAAAAGTTCAGTTTGGTTCGATTTTGGCAAATTCGGTTCGATTATTAGTTCTATTTGATTATTTTAGTTTCAATTTAATTTTGATTTTCAATTTATTCGAATATTTCAGTTTTTTTCTCACCCCTACATTATATAACCTAAAGTGGCTAAAGTGCTAAGGACCATTGCGAAAATACAAGCTTATCTATTTAGTAAAAGGACAAGTTAAATAGAATGAAAAAGTGTCACAAGTTGGGGAAAAGCAACTGATCAATCATCAATCAGTTCCATGTGGGCACGTGGGGTAAGGCAACTAGGCAAGCTGTTAATATATTCAAAAGAATATTATAATTTTCATCCAATGGTATATGCCTATATGGTATTGCGGTATTGCCAAATCATTCCTATATTTCTAGTCTAACACCTTAAAATTGATATAAATAATATATAATTGAAGTTTTAACATTTCGTTTTCGAATTCTTTTTTGAAAAATGAAAAGAATGTAAAGTAAGAGTGCAAGGTGAAGGGGTGACCAACAAGATGTTATTCGTTTATCACTTTAGCATCACCTCGTTACCCTCTCAATAGTCAATAACACATAAATAATTAAAGAGAAATGCTAGATCCACATAAGAAATCTACAAAAAAAATCCACACGCTGACGTGTCAGTCAGTGATTGGTGGATTTTACTATAGTTTCTCTCTCTTCTCTATGATTAAACCAATCAGTGCATGACACGTCAGCGTGTGAAGTTTTTTTGTGAATTTCTTATGTAGATGTAGCATCCCTCATAATTAAAACACATTCTCCAACAAAAAAAACCAATAACACTTGTAAGTTACACAAAATATCTCACAAAAAATACCCCACTCACTCACAAAAAAATATAATAAAATAAAATTCACCAGTTGGTGCAATGACTGAAAACCTTATGGTGGGCGAATGATGAGACACACAGTGCAAAATAATGAAATAGGATGCTTTCATCTTTTTCTTTTATTTTTATTTGCTTTCTCTCCTTTCATTAATTCAAGAACAGAATATTTTCTTTGTTTCACACACTTCCTTTTAGGGCTGAGCAAAACCCGACTGACACCCGAAAACCGTCCCGATCCCGATGTCCCGAATCGTCCCGAATCCCGAACCGACCATACTCGGGTCGGGACTCGGTTTGAGTTTTTCAGCTTGTCGGGATTCGGGTCGGGTCGGGAGTCGGGACGAAGTAGGGATTACAAAGAAAAACCATACAAATCAGTTTCGTTTCGGGGCTCGGGACGGGATTCGGGACGATTCGGGCTAGACTCGGGTCGGGATTCGGTTAGGATTTTCAAGCTTGTCAGGATTCGGGCTTCGTCGGGACGGGTTGGGTTCCGGCCCGATGCACACCCCTACTTCCTTTTACTTTCGTTTTCCAAAACACACTTGAGAATAAAATGTAACTGCCGCAATTCAAGTATAAACATATAACCAAGTGCAACAATCATTGAATTTGATAGGTTGTACTCACTTAATCCATCAATCTTAATATTTTGAAGTTTGAGTCAATCATGGATATTTAAAAAAATAAAATAATAATAATAATAATAATAATAATAATAATAATAATAATAATAATAATAATAATAAAAAAGAGAGAGAAAAAAAACCTATAAAGGGGGATCTTATTTATTTACGACGACTTTTTAAAACCGTATGTTATATACGCCCTCCGTCCCAAAATATAAGTCAATTTTGACTTTTTCAAAGTCTTTTTACACCAACTTTGACCTTAATTATTATTTTTTTCGTATTATATAGTACTTGATGCAAAATATATAAATGGGCTCGTGTTTTAAATACATTTTCTGATTTTCATAAGTATATTTTTCATCGTCACGGAAAAAAATAATTAAAGTTAAAGTGGGAAAGAAAAGACTTTGAAAATAAAAAATGAACTTGTATCATGAGACGGATGGAGTATATTGTTGACACTTGTTATGACTTATGAGAGGGTGAGTATAAATTAAAGGTTAAGTGTTACCACATAGTGCTAAAACTTATTTATTCACATACTTTCATATTTCTTCCAAGTCGACTCTTTTGTTTCTTCTGTTTGCTTTTATAAATATTTTAGTTGTCTAAAAGAAGTCGTGTGCAGAATTTTAAATCAAAGCCTAGAAGAGTCTTAATAAGAATCTATGAAATCAATCATGAATCAGCATAAATATTAAGCTTAAATGCTTAATCAACTACTAATTAAAAAGTTTTTATAATCCTTCAAGCAAACGAGTCCGTAATTAGAAAGGTCTTAACAAATAACAAGTTATATGAATGGAAATAAAAACTCAATTAGTATTTTCCTTAAACACGAGTTTAGGAATTTTAGTCCAACGGTACCTCCATTCCCTGGACAAGATACTTGTCCTTCCTGCCTCTTGAATGGGTATAAGACAGAGGATTGTTTCTATAATGCTTAATGGAAGGTCGCTGAGCCTATCCATACCCCAGATATTATAGTTGGCTGCAAAATTTGTTAATGTAAAAAGCATTTTATAACATTGTTGAGTACACACACAATAAGCCTAAAACATACGGAGTAACAAACATTGTAACGAATTCTAATCGAACATAATAGAAGCATAGATATTAACTTCTTATTAAAACACTAGTAACATACGGAGTATTTTCCTCAAACACGAGTTTAGTAATTTTATGATAGGATAATGGAACAACTTACAAAATAAGAGGGTGCTTAGAATTGCTTATTATTTAGCAGATAAGCAGTTTCTTTGTTTGTGTCTCATTCAAACTGCTTCTGCTTGTCTAATAAGCAGTTTATGATAAGTGGACGAGTGCTGCTTATTTGAGATAAAAATAAAATTATTTTTTACCTCATATTGACCATAAACCTTTTACAAATGGGTAAGCATTATTTTATTTTTCACAATATAAGCAAATCCAAATACTATTCCCTAAAGAGCTTATTTTAAACAGAAAAAGATAAGCAATCCCAAACACCCTCTAACTTTATTAAAATAACACAAACATTAAGCAAACTTCCCGAGTAACTATTTATTTGAAGCCAGTAATAAAGAACAATGTATAACTGTCACAAGCTAAACTTCTTAAGTAACTACTTATTTCACAAGCAGGAGCAGCAACTAGAGGTGGCATAACGGGCGGGTTTAGGTAACGCTTCCAAATATATAGTTTTGAAGGTGTTTAGGATTGTTTATAAAAGTATTGTAAGTGAAAATAAGTTCCTTCAATAATTTGCTTATTCAAAAACAGCTTAGAGAGTGTTTGTGTTAGCTTATTTACTGGGTTTACGTCTTACGAGCTTATATAAAATTTGAAATTCTTATAAGCCCTTTTCTTTCCAGCTTATCAAGTCAAGCTTATGACCTTAGATAAGCCATAAGCTCAAAAGCCAAAAATAATGGGCTTATGAGCTTTTCAAACTTTACATAGACTCATAAGCCCTTCAAATAAGCAAACAAAACACCCCCTTAATTCAACATTCAATAAGAGTTTAATTAAGCAATCACAAACACCCCTTAATGTTAGAATATTAGTATCATGACAATCATAAAATAGGTAAACACATATGCGGAAGCGTAAGAACATCTATAACACATAAGAGATTAACATAAATTAAATAGGAACGTACCGTGGTGATTCTAGCCCGAACAAGAATCAAAAGCAATTGTCTTTACAATATGAAGAACCCTAATTAGGGTTTATATGGATCAATGATTAACCCCTTACCGTTTTGTTAATCGATCCCTTGATAATTACTAAAGTAAGTAATTACCTCGTTCTTGTACACACAAACTACCAACGAATAAAGGTTTGATGCAAGTAAACAAAAACACTTAATTTTGTTTGACCAAAATCGACCCAAACACCCTTGGAGGGGGGGTGGACGATCGGCCAAGAAAGAAACACAAGAAGAAAAGATTTAGGGTTTAGTGTGTGTGCACAAAAGATGTGAAACCCTAATCCTTGGCCTTGTATATATACTAGAAGATATCTTGGAGCACAAGACAAACATGGGTTGGGCTTCCCCTCACCATGATCGACCGGCCTAGGCACCCACAAGGGTGTTCTAGATCCTTCTTGATTCCCAAGTTACATTCCAGTCCTTATCTTTCGTTACTAATGATAGTTAGTCCATACGGTTAATAACTAACGACCATTTAGTCCATTAAGTGTTTATAAATATATATATATATACGATACGTTTAACATATATATATTTATTATTCATTATTCTTGTTTGTAAAGTGTGCAATCCCGAGGTCTCGGGTTCGATACTAGACATTTACATATTAATATTTATCCATATATTTAACAGCTCCCACTTGGATATCTATTAATAGTAAAATGACATTGGTTAGCGTCTTGCAACACTCCAATGCCCCTAGTTCAATCCGAGCTAGGTTTCCTTAAAAAAACCTTTAATGATTCATCATTATAATTATCCTTTCATTACTAATACCACATTAATAAAGATGTGAGGTTCTTTATTAAATTTCTGTTTCTCGTCTCTTTATGATTTAACAAAATTACCAAACATCTGAACGTATTCCAGATAGACTTTGGGCGTGGCCACGCAAACATTTTGTCAACCCTACGAGGGGCCCAGTAGTATTAAACTTCTGAACAAATTAGAAGGAACAAATTCTCTCTTGACTACAAGAATAACCCATGAACTTTGCAACACTTCTGAAAACAACCTTTATGACTCCCTGTTACGGTGAGCGGTAGATTGCTTCACAAAAATGCACTACATCCATGACACTTATCTGGTATCTCAAGTCTGAGGATAACTTTAAATATGATTCTCATATTAAATATTAAATCATATTATTGGGATAAGTCCAATATTCAATTCATCGAATATCATGTGAAAAATGTATGTCAACGCATCAATATACTTTCAAGTATATTCTTAACCATTACTCAGATTTGTCTTATTTTAATGATATTCCCATATCATTAATCGACAACGGACAATTTAGAATAACATAAGTTATTCACGGATTTAAACATGCAAATATAGGACACAATTTATTATTAATGAAAACAAACGTACTAAGTACTTTAATTCATTATAAATAATAATTGTTTAATGTCCTTTATCCAAATACTAAATAGATCAATGCATGATAATTCTAGTTAATGAATCTTGTCTCAAGTAATAACTTGAAGACAATTATGCCTCAAGCAATGACAATCATTCTTGTTGACAAGACATTATTTCAACTAACTTTGATCTATCCGAATTTTGAGAATACTTAATTCAAGAATTCAATAAGTAAAATTCTTGTATGTGTTCATCCAATTTTCTTGATATATCCACATAATATTCATAAATGGTGTGACATCCTCAATCACTAATTTATGATAATCAAACTTTCAAACATTTTAAAGTTTAAAGTATTCTAATTCTTTAATGTATAATGCAACTATGCTCTTAGTTGAGCACAACTAGTTTACATGGCCATTAACAAGGATAAAATCCTACCATGACTAGTTATTGAGTGTCATCTCAATTAAACCAGCATCATTGTATATAATCACAATATGCTCTTTAAAATTTTCGTAAACTAACATCCAATGTGTAATATTTAGGAGCTATTCCAATTTGAGGATCATTATTCTAATTTCAAACATTTTCCATTAGAATATCTATTACACAAGTTATATAATAACTTTTAATTGGATATCAAATATTGTCAAATCATTTAAGCACTTAAGCATGATACAACAATAATATAATGCACATGAAAATCCTTCAGTCAAACTTAGATTTTATTCATGTTTGATCTTTACAAATATGTATATCCATTTAGTCATCCTAAATAATATATCATATTCTATTTAGAATTTATTTACCGCACTTGTTTATTTAATAATAAACTTTTGTTTCAAGGTTGTATGTTATATTTCCTAAATCTTTCAAGTAGCGTTTCATTCCAAATTAAGTCTAACCTTTTACTTATATGGAATGTTACTCTTATATGTTATACAACATATATGATTTAGTAAATCAAACATAATACTCCCACTAGCTTTCAGGAATACTTACAAATTACCTTATTTTAATTATAAACCTAAACATAGATTTAATAATTTATTATAAGAATAATCTCCTAGATGCATGCATTTATCCCTTCATGGATTATTGCACTTTGTATACTTCCAAAGATTTTCTTGAATTCATAAACTCTTTTTGATTACTTATCGTCCTCGCTCAAGTAATTATTCAAGAAAGAGTTTTGATATTCCATTGTCAAGTTTCACATTCATGTAAATATGACAATTACCATCTTTATATCTTTAATGTACTTAAGAAAGAGTATTCAATCATAGTTAATTGCTTAAGTATGATTAATAATCTTGTTATAAGATATTCATTAAGATATGTGTACAATTTTGTCCATATGATTTCTACTCAAAGATTTAACCACTAGGGTTACATTATCTTTGAATAAACTCATCATCATTCTCTAACTATTAAGAATTAAGATAAACAAATTTTTAAATTTGAATATCTTTATGAACTGCATCTTTAACATTCATAATATGAGTAATTCACCCAATTCATTATTTTGGTAATACTTCATATAATCATCAGCATATTAATTAAATATCTGAGATATCCAAGTGGATCTATGAATGATAATTCCATCATCTTGAGGTTTATCATTTACATGTTAAGCCTCATCATGATTTTAACTAGTGTGGTTTTAGAAGATTATGTATATTGTAATTCTATCTTTTCAAGATAAAATACTCCCACTCGCCTTTAGTATTATATAGAATAAAATACTTAGCAATTAGAGCAACAATCCAACGTTCTCTTTTAGGACATTACAAATACACATTGATAGTTCCTGATATTCTTTTGTTAACAACCTTCTTGTAAGTAGCTTAACAAATTCAGAACTTCAATTTAAGACTTAATGTGATTCATCACATTTCATAATTCAATAACGTCTTATTAATCTTCTAGGAGTCTAATTGAGTATATTCCATTCATACTCAATTTCTAACCTTGATAACTTTTGGAAGAAAAGAAGTCATAGTTATCTTTAATCAAACAATCTAACAAGAGTTTGATTCCCTAACTGAACATACTATCCATATGTGGTACTTCAATTAGAATTAATATTGTAAGAAGATCTAACAATATATATAAGATAACCATATTCCTGTTGGCATACTTGTTTACCAACTAAGTCAACTTAATGGTATAATAGTATTTCCAAACCAATTGCATGCTTTATAACACAAGTACCTTTTAATCAAGTCACTTCATGTTTATGTTGCATTAAAACATAATCGTGTTATAATCTCACTATTCGTTATTAATCATTGATCAACTCAATGACTTCTTGTATATGTCTTAATTAAAAGACCATAACAAGCTAACGCCTTACTTTATTATAAGTCTTGTAATGCTTAAAAGACTTCATGTTTATAACTATACAATAAAGTATAAACATGTATACTTAAAGTAATCATGAACACCATCATTTGGTTTCAATAAGATTTTCAAGTTAATATACTACTTTATTTATTTATGTCATTCTAAGAATACATAATTATTGAAGTAGTTTTATATTACTTCATGCATTTATGTCATTCCAATAATACATAAATATTAAAGCTGAAGTAGTAATGTTATTTGACACAATTGTTCTAATAGATGTCTAATTTAGAAACTGTAAATTATCCATGTTGGTCTCACGCATACATGGAAATTCACCTTGTTGTTAATATTTAGTCTGCGTCTCACGTTTACTAAATTTTAACACCAAGTGTTTCTAAGATTAGATGTATTAATCTAATTAGAATTATAATCTCTTACTTTGCAGTTAAGAGAGTCCTTTAAATCATATACTTATGTGTTGTACTTTGCACATAATGAAGATTTCTCCCACTTGTGCATGGTACAACACCATGTATCATATAAACAACACGCATGCGTTTGTTAATTTGAACAATATGATTTGTGTCATTAACATAGCTTAGTAGATATAGAGTTTACTCAATCAATTAAGGAAACGTACATGACTATCCTTGAAAATATTAGTGTCTATATTTGGAAAGTAATTACCTTGAGATATTGAAAAGATAATCTAAGTTACAATCAAGACAATAAGTCTTGTAACTCCCACTGAATTAGAGAACATAATAATAATCCCTTATTCAGCTATAAGAACACAATACTCCCACTGAATTTGACAACATTGTAAATGTTTCATTAATCAGTGAAGGGAAATAGTGTACTTGTTTACTTTCCTACATCTTTTAAGAAAAACCCATTCAAACAATTATATAGGTTATAAAAGGATGTAATCTACTACATAAATGTGATTCATCACATTTCAAACTATTAACTTGAAAAAAAACTGGACATGCAATTTCTTCCTTTATAGATTTACCATTCCAACAATTGTATGTAGTATCTTTAAATGGTCAAACCAAAACAACTAGATACATTAATCTAATTCGTCTTTTACCATTATGCAGTAATCAGTCTAGCTTCTAATTTAATAACTCATAAGGTGCATATACTCTTACTATTAAAGTTTGCTATGAGTTATGTATTTAGAGTTTAGACAATTCTAATCATCCTGTTGTACCTTTCTCATTCATGAAAAGGAATAGGATTTAAGTCTTACACTTCTCCTAATGGAAAGAAGACTATATCTATTCTTTTTGTAAATATTGACTCTAACCAAAAACCCAAACGGGTGTAGATCAATAAAAAGAATAACTTACGTTTACGGTTTTGAGTTGCATTAATACATTTAAAGAATTTTCAAAATTCAATTTTAGTATTTTCGATAATTTATATTTCCAAGAAAATATAATACCCAATGATATATTCATATAACCAACATATTTTCTTGAAAATCTAGGATCCAACTTTACATAGATTCCACCACATCAGTTGATCTGCTAGTGATGAAAGTATAAAAGATGGTAATCTATCGAACAATAATTGGCAAACACTTTTCCAATTCCTAGATTATTATGGGATTTACATCAAATTGATTCATCAATTTGTCATGTAAGCATGTTTCATCCCATCTCATGCCTTAAGCTCTAGGTCTCACGCATCAACTTAATTAAGTCGTCTAACTTAGAAACTGCAAATTCTCCATGTGTGGTCTCACGCACACTCGGAAATTTACCTTGTCATTAAAATTTAGCCTGCGTCTCACGTTTACTAAATAATAACTTCAAGTGTTTCTTATAGTTAGATGGCATGTAACTTAAATTTTAGGGTATAAATTTTTGATGTGAAAATCAAAACATGTATAAAGATGCATGCACTCATCTTTATAACATAAGTTTTCAAAAAACTTTTAATTTACCAATTCGTGAAATTAATCCACAAAGTTTTACTTGAGGTTTAATAAACCCTAAGATGACTTTCTACAATTATGATTTTAAAAGTAATTCGTTTAAGACATATTCAAGATTGTGATAACCAAGGCAGACTCTAAGGCTCTTTTCTAAGCCTTCAAATCACGATTATGAATATCATCTTAAAGGACTTAATTTTAAAAGTATATTTGTACAAAACATCAATCAAGCAAAAGTTTATGGATTCAATCTCAAAATCATGTAATATAGTATGAATTTTGCTAGTCTCGCCTGGGAGCTGATTACCGTGCGAATCGGACCACTAGCGGCACATAAGACTTTGCAAGATTCTTACTTTATCACTTAGGGTTTCACCATTATTAGTCCGTATTATTTTCTTTATGGAAAAATTACCCTTTTATTGCTTACAACCGTGTCCAACAATCAAACAATAAAACAAGTAATAAAGACAAATAAAAACAACTAATAACATAACAATTATAAAGGTGAAACAATTAGCCACATGCAATCTTGTTAAAAAGATCCTAATAAAATCAATTCTAGGTTTTTATATGCATATAATTAACTAGGGCCTTCACCTCTTAATGGAAGTGAGCCACATACATTGACAAGTCAATTGCGTAGGCCAAAGCTAATCACATACCACATAACACATAATTGATTTTAATAATTATGGGGTCTTCCCCAATATTAGATCTATCTAAATATGTGAAAAAGATTAACAATTAATAAACAATAATAACCCATGACTAACATGCATGTTTCGTCACGGATCAAAGCATAACAATTATCAATTAGGTCAAGGATACGCCCAAATAACACATAAACATGTAGGCAACCTAGGGTTTCTAATCCAATTTTTAATAAAACCACAAACCCTAATTAGGGTTCATGGAATAAATCGACCCCCCCCCCCCCCAAAATTAGGGTTAGGGTTTCGAAAAAAATTAAAAAAACACAACCCTAGATCCAAAACATGTATCTAAAACAATCAAAATTCGTTTTTTATGTGTTTTATGTAATCAATTACATGTTATAGCAAGCTCGTGATACCACTGTTAGAATATTAGTATCATGACAATCATAAAATAAGTAAACACATATGCGGAAGCGTAGGAACATCTATAACACATAAGAGATTAACATAGATTAAATAGGAACGTACCGTGGTGATTCTAGCCCGAACAAGAATCAAAAGCAATTATCTTTACAATATGAAGAACCCTAATTAGGGTTTATATGGATCAATGATTAACCCCTTACCGTTTTGTTAATCGATCCCTTGATAATTACTAAAGTAAGTAATTACCTCGTTCTTGTACACACAAACTACCAACGGATAAAGGTTTGATGCAAGTAAACAAAAACACTTAATTTTGTTTAACCAAAATCGACCCAAACACCCTTGGAGGGGGGGTGGACGATCGGCCAAGAAAGAAACACAAGAAGAAAAGATTTAGGGTTTAGTGTGTGTGCACAAAAGATGTGAAACCCTAATCCTTGGCCTTGTATATATACTAGAAGATATCTTGGAGCACAAGACAAACATGGGTTGGGCTTCCCCTCACCATGATCGACCGGCCTAGGCACCCACAAGGGTGTTCTAGATCCTTCTTGATTCCCAAGTTACATTCTAGTCCTTATCTTTCGTTACTAATGATAGTTAGTCCATACGGTTAATAACTAACGACCATTTAGTCCATTAAGTGTTTGTAAATATATATATATATATATATATATATATATATATATATATATATATATATATATATATATATATATATATACACACGATACGTTTAACATATATATATTTATTATTCATTATTCTTGTTTGTAAAGTGTGCAATCCCGATGTCTCGGGTTCGATACTAGACATTTACATATTAATATTTATCCATATATTTAACACTTAACACCGCTAGTTTTATATTAATCCTACACAGTACACATTACACAAACTCAAAACTGGTCATATATTAAAAGTTCTAAATGCAATAAGTAGATAAGCCCTTGATAAGCATTAACCAACAACAGTAACAACCTTATACTAAACAAAAAACAATTATAAACAGAAAAAATGACTGATTAAGCATAAAAACACATATATATGTTTGAGAAGCGAATACGATATGATTTCACCGCAGCAACTAGAGGTGTCAAAATGGGCGGGGGTAGGCAGGTGTAGGTAACGGGTCCAAAAATATATTCTGCTTATTCTTAGGGAACATCTGAATAACCTTATTTTTTGGGCTTATGAGCTTATTTGAGTCGGCTTATATATAAGCTCATAAGTATATAAAAGAGCTTAGGAAATATAAGCCGAGTAAAATAAGATCATGAGCCCAAAAATATATTTCTCTAAGCTCATTTGACGGGCTTATTGAAATTTTGATAAGTTCATTTTTGTGGGATTATCCACTTGAGCTTATCAAATTTTCAATAAAACACCCAAAAACTGCTTGTTTTATGGAGTACACATAACACAAACTCAAAAGTGCTTATATATGAAAACGCAATAAGCAGCAGATAAGGACTTAATAAGCAATCTATACAACAAAATATCCAATCAAACAATCATTAACCAACAATAGTAACAACCTTAAACTAAACTAAAAACACTAAAAACTAGTAAATGATTAAGCATTAAAAAAAAGAAAAAAAAAAGAAGGTAAATTAACAGAAATGATACCTTATTAATAAGTTAAGTGTGACTCATTTTCATTTGTTTTTTGCTCAAATATTTCAAAGCTTCAATCAGAAAAATGTAATGGAAAATGGGTAGGCCCCACCCAACAAAAAAAACTTTTGAAACTTTCGTTGTTGCTCAAGGTTTCGAGCACAAGGTGTCGACATCCTATAAGGCCTCTCTAAAGTTGAAGAAACATTTGGTATACGGTTCACACTTCTCCGACTTCACTAAAGTTACTTTAGAGGATCGCGTTCCGACTCGGAGGAGGATTGCCACGTATTTTTCCTCTATAACTCAACCTCTATAACTTAACCCAAAAACACTCTCCCTCCATCACACAAGTTACATATAAAACATCCTTTGCACATAACCTAATAAAATACAAATACAACACTAAAAGACCATAAATAAATAAATAAATAAATAAAATGTTATTGCTTGACCGGTGGGTATAACGCGAACCCCTATAATTTAAGGGGTTGGTGGGTGGCGGCGGCGGTGGTGGTTTACAATGAACCGGCCAACCAAGATATACCGATTTAGTATCCATGTAAACTGATGCATCAAATAAATAAAAGATATGTGATAGCAACAAATAACACCAATGGACTCTTAGCAACCGGTAATGCGTTGTGTTTACAACCTTGGTAATCAGGGTTCAAACCCCACGACGCCTCCATTCAGTCCATGACAGGCACATACCAGACTTAACACTCAAAACCAACGGCCGTCCGGTCAACTAAAAAAGGACAATCACAGGGCCGATTGGTGTACTTTTTGATAATTAAAGACGAAAGTTGCAAATTTGGGCAAACCACAAGGACGATTTATTAAAGACGAAATAAGATAATTTCATATTTACTTTTCGTTTTTCTTTGCTTTCGCTCCTTTCATTAACAAAAACATCTTTTAGTTTCACTCACTTTCAATCTTACTATTTTAAGTATGAGTCAAACATGAATATTTGTAAAACAAACTATAACAAACATCTTATTTGTTTACAGTGAGCTTTTAAAACCGTGTATATCATATATTGTTGACACTTATTATGAGACGGTGTGAATATAAGTTAAAGGTTCCATAATTTCATATTTCTTCAAAGTCAACTCTATTGTTTCTTCTATTTTTGTTATGCTTTTCTAAATATTTCAGTTGTCTAAAAGAAGTCATGTGCAAAATCTTAAATCAAAGCCTAGAAGAGTAAAAGAGTCGTAAGAAGAATCTATGAAACTAATCATGAATCAGCAGATTGACTACATCATACTAATTATATTTACTAAGCAAAAAAATATTAAGCTTAATCAACTAATTAACAAGTTTTTATAATCTTTCAAGCAAACGACTGAGTAATTAGAAAGGTCTTAGCGTATATAAAGTGAGATAACACAAAACAAATCAAACATAAACAAGGCGTACAACCGAAAGAGTAACCACTTATCATGAGTGAGTATCTAACTCGAACATGATGGGAAATAACTGAAGAAAAGAAATGATGTATAAGATAAAACCGACGTGAAAGGGTTGGTTCGAAAACGTAGAAGACACACAAAGTACATACTCGAGCCTGTTTAGAACCTGACCTAACCGGGCCAAACAAATACACATATTCTGGGAATATGTTGAATCGAGTACTTAACCGAAATTGTTCTATTCAGGTTATTCGTGACTTTGGTCCATGTCAAGTTTTGTGCATAACTTAAAACTAGATATCTACTTGCTTATACTTATGTTGTTTTGACTTGAATGGTTAAAGGATGGATTCCTTCATGTTTAAAGCTATGAGGTACTGTAATTGGTTTTTTAAGCTCGCAAAATAGCACATTTTCTAAGCAAGCAACACAGTGAAGCTTTACTGTCGGTTCAACCCAAAGAGCTTATTAGTCTCCATGTATGTTATCCGTTGCCTCAGCATTGTGAGACAAGCCACGAGTTGCATCTCTAAAATGGGTCACAAGACGAGTCATTGATGGTGGTGATCTTGTCTTCTGTTTGACTAAATCATCTCTCTGACACAAATTAAGATTTATTTACCTTGGACCCGTTTGAGATAAAGCATTCCCGGATTGACCCGTTTCTTCTTTATCTACATTTTGTTGAATTGACCCATTTGAGATAAAGTGTAACCCATATCGACCCATTCATAAATGGGTCAAAAATGTCAGATAAGTATCACGGAGTATATAATTCGATTCCATCTCGTGGTGGCCTGGAATCATCATCAGATTCTACAGTTACAAAAACAATAAAACCAGCTCTTTGGATGCTAGCATATACTGAATCAGTCTTATATCCTGCTCCATTAGGTTTTGCATTTCACTGCCATATTAATGTACAGAATTCAATCAATTCACATCAAACTTCGGCAACGGATCAATATTAAACCCAGAACTCCAATACGAATACATATTGACTAACTGAACATACATAACAAGCCAATCCGAAATCATAAGTGCACATCAAAGTTGTCAAACCAAAATATAAATAAGCAAAGATAAGACGCTATTTATATCTAAAACACTAATTAGAATTCACATAGATGTAGATAAATTCAACAGTCACATAGGCGTTTTTCTTATGACGCTACTAGATCAGCAGTACCAGTTGCAGGGATCCTTAACAATGATTTGCACCTCTGGTGATGCACGTGAGTAGCCCAAGATTATTTCTGAAATCTGAAACTTTTCATCCCAATAGTTGTAGTGTGGGAATATCGTTACCTTCTTCAGCACAGGAGACCTGGCCAAGATAAGCTTCACGAAATCAAACCGAGTCTCGTGGGTGACAAAATCTTTAATCTCTAGTTCGTTCAGATGCTCCAACATAATACCCGGATAAAATTCGACTCTTGGGGAACTTTCCCAAGATGTCTCAGACGCTGCCGCATCTAAAATCTACATCAAGTGTCTCGTGTAAGTGTATGTTGACATAATAAGAATAATAAAAAAAAAAAAAACAGCAAGCTAGATTTATGTTATTTCCCCTACCTTAAGTTTCTCCATGTTCGGGGAACTTTTGATAAGAAGAGCAAGAATTAACTCTTCATTGCGGGTGAAGCATACAGAATTTAAAGTAACGTTTTTGAGGTGGAATAATGGGCTTGGAAGCTCTCGTGGAACTGTGCCATCAACACTATCCTCGAACACCTAAAACAAATGTTAGAAATAAGAAAAACTCTTTTCCCCAATCTAGAAATAATTAATTACAATCATGAGAAGAATTTTACATCAATGAGGTTAAACGATAGAGTCAAGGTTTCAATCACTGCCGGTAAACACTCAAATAAACACTCATATAGCTCCATAAAGGTGAAACCGTCATTGCTCCTAGTAATATATGAACCACTCATCATCTGCAGCAACGTACAATAGTCAGAGAAGTTATAAAAGCCGAGGTATGCTCGGTATTTTAACTTAGTATGATATAATTATTACCAGAATCACGGTCTTAAGCAATGGACAACTAGATAGGAGATGCAAAAGCGTTTTTGTAGAGATAAATACGCCTTGTAGATATAAGCTTGTTAGACTACCAAATCCACCAAATGTCGGGTGATGGTCAAAATCACAACCAATGAGACAGAGGTCTGTTAACTGACGGAATGAGAAGATAGATGAGGGTAGCTTGGACCACGCATAAGCAAAGTCAAGTTTTAATTTCTTGATGCTATTTTTCCTCGACAAATGAGTTAAAATATGGTCAATTTTAACACATTGGTCAGATCTGACCAAAGAAAGGGTGAACTCATGTATCGGACCATCATGCATCAATAAAACTTGGCCTACAGCGTATATAAGTTTACTCTTCTTGTCCATCTTTTGCCTTTCATCTGGTTCCAAATGTTTTTGTTCCAGAATAGACGACTCAGCCCCATCAACAGTTGATACTTGAAAAGTATTTTCCTCAAACACGAGTCTAGGAATTTTAGTCCAGTGGTACCTCCATTCCTTGGACAATATACTTGTCCTTCCTGCCTCTTGAATCGGTATAAGACACAAGATCGTTTCTATTATGCTTGACGGAAGGTCACTGAGCCTATCCACACCCCGCATATTATAGTTGGCTGCAAAATTTGTTAATGTGAAAATCAATTTATAACATTGTTGAGTACACACACAATTCACCAAAAAAATCAATTTAGGATCAACAATAAAGAAAGTTTAAGAAAAGTGTATGAGAAGCGAATATGATACGATTTCACAAGCAGGAGCAGCAACTAGAGATGACAAAACGGGTGGGTATGGGCAACGGGTCCAAACAGGCAAATTTGTATTTCACGTTTATATAAGTTTTGAAGGTGTTTAGGATTGTTTATCAAAGTATTTGTGAGTGAAACTAAGTTCCTTCAAATAACTTGCTTAAATCTGTTTATTGGAAAGCAGCTTATAAGCCCTTTTTTCCCGGCTTACTTACTAGGCTTTAGAGGTTATGTAAATATTGAAAAGCTTATAAGCCCTTTTTTCCCGGCTTATCAAGTCAAGCATATGACCTTAGATAAGCCATAAGCTCAAAAGTCAAAAGCCAAAAAAAATGGGCTTATGAGCTTCTCAAACTTTACATAGACTCATAAGCCCTTCAAATAAGCTAACAAAACACCCCTTTAATTCAACATCCAATAAGAGTTTAATTAAGCAATCCCAAACACCCCTTAAGACCACTAGTTTTATATCAATCCTACACAGTACAATTTACGCAAATTCAAAACTGTTCATATATAAAAAGTTCAAAACACAATAAGCAGATAAGCCCTTAATAAGCATTAACCAACAACAGTAACAACCATAAACAGAAAAAAATGCCTGATTAAGCATAAAAACACATATATCTGTATGAGAAGCGAATACGATATGATTTCACAAGCGTAAACACTAAGCAACAGCTAGAGGTGTCAAAACGGGCGGGTCGGGCAGGTTTGGTTTAAGGGCCAAACAAGCAATAATAAGGAAGGCGTTTGGGATTGTTTATCCAATTGACTAATTTGCTTAACAATGTATTTGCGAGTGAAAATGAGTTTTCTCGAATAACCCTATTAAATCTGCTTATTCTTAGGGAAGATTTGTTAAACCTTATTTTTGGGCTTATGAGCTTATTTGACTCCGGTTATATATAAGTTCATTTTTCAGGCTTATTTTCCATACTTAACTTATAAAAATAAACACATAAGTAACAAAAAATATATAAGCCAATTAAAAAAAAAAAAAAAAAAAAAAAAAAAAAAAAAACTCAAAAGCCCAAAAACAAGGGGTTGTTTGTTAGCTTATTTGAGGGACTTATGAGCTTATTGAAACTTTGATAAGCTTATTAGGTCATTTTTGTGGGCTTATGAGCTTATCCACTTGACTTTATGAGCTTATAAAGGTCATAACTCATAAGCTTGAATAAAAAGCTTCTAAGCCCAAAAAGATGAGCTTATAAGTTATCAAATTTTCAAAAAGCTCATAAGCCCTTAAAATAAGCTAACAAAAGCACCCCTTTATTTCAACATCAAATAAGCAATTTTATAAAGCAAATCCCAAACAACCCCTTAAAAGTGCTAGTTTTATATCAATCCTACACAAAGTACATTACACTCTAAGAGAGTGAGACAGTAACAACCTTAAACTGAACAAAAAAAAAACACTAAAAAGTAAAAACTGAATGATTTGGTTAAGCATAAAAAACAACAGAAACAATAAATAATACCTTATTAATAAGTTAACTTCAAGATTTTAGAGAATTCAAAGCTTCCAGCAGAAAAAGTACTGGAAAATGAGCATGCTGCCCTACCAAACTACTATTGTAAAAAGGTAAGTTATATTTGCATATTTGTACAAAGCACGTTACATGATAAGCCCAATAGAATGTTTTTGTTACATGAAATATAGGGCCGGTCTACATTAGCCCAAAGGCTAAATGGGGCCATGTTAATTAGTAACTACTAATAGGGGTGGACCGGACTGACAAGACTAAGGACCGAATTAGCCAAAAAGCCAAGACCGAGGACCGGCCCGGTCTCAGTCGGTCGGTCCGGTCCAACAAGGCCAAATAATCGGTTTGTGGTCCGGACCGGACCAAGGACCGAATTAGCCAAAAAGCCAAGACCGAGGACCGGATCGAATGTGGTCGGTCCGTTCGGGTCGTTTGCTCAGCCCTACTACTGTATAATAACTTAGTGGTAAAGTGACCTGAAAGTCTTACCTAGAAAAGACTCGGTTTAAAGTTTGCGTGGGATAAGTTGACGGAAATATCGATTAAGCTGCATATGTCAAAAATAGATTTGGTTTGTTCGGCACAGAAATCTCTTTTCATTTACAAACTAGTTATTACTCACTCCGTTTTTAATTATTGTCTTCATTTCTATTTTAAAATGTCTTAAAATAACATATCCCTACTTGTGTTAACCAATAAAAAAGAGTTTAGTGGATGAGATGTTTTCTGTCAAAAGACAATAATTTTGAGACAGAGCATGAATTTTCACAAACTCATTACGTAGTATTATTTTGCTAAACTGTCATGACGATCACATGTTTGGTTTCTTTTAAAAAGAAATTTATATAGCTTTGATGTTTGATGGATTTTTGTTTCTAGCCTAATCTCCAATCTTCCCTTATTGCCAATTTGCAAAATGTTTTGTTTCTTTTAAAATGATCATGTGATCGAATCTACACTAGTACATAATTTTTGTACTGATCTTTTAATTACATTTTTTTGTATAGAATTATTTATTTGTTAACCTTTTCCATTATCATTATAACAACTTGTTACGATCCTACATCTGTCAAGTATAAGATTGATTGGTGGCTTAGAGCGTGAGGTACGATGGCGCCAAAGGGTTTTCATTTGTTAACCTTTTCCATTATCATTATAACAACTTTAGAATCCTACATCTGTCAAGTATAAGATTCGTTGGTGGCTTATAGTGTGAGGTATGGTGGTGCCAAACCACCGGCTCAAGAATCCCAATGGCTCACCATACCATGTTTTGTGCCAAAGCCTCTTGGAGTGACAAACCATTTTTTTTTTCTTTTTTTTTATTATTACTGGTATTATTTATTTATTTATTTATTTATTTATTATTATTATTATTATTATTATTATTATTATTATTATTATTATTATTATTATTATTATTATTATTGTATTTGTGAATTTAGTGGGGTATGCGTGGATCCAATGACACCATTTTTGCTATGGCACCACATTTGTATAAGGGAGGGTTTTTTTTGTGCCGTTGAAGATCTCGCGCCATAAGAAGGTGACGTGGTGGCACTTTTTGTCAGCGGCACAAGGCCTTTGGCTTGACGATACCCGGTGCTCTTAGAAAGTCTAACTTTTCGGAGTGAGTTTCACATCTAGCTTGTGGCTTGATGCGACCTAGTGTAGGATGTGTTCTTATTAATTGGTATCAGAGTTAGCCCTACCTTTCGAGGTTCCAACACTCGGAGTGGTGGCCTATGGTGTGGTGGATTGACCAGAAAAAAGGGTCACAACTGTAACAAACATAGTAGTGACCAACGACCTCGGAGCACTGGTCTATGGAGTGGTGGATTGGACCCGAAAAAAAGCAGGGTCCCAACTGTAACAAACATAGTCGTGACCAACGAGCTCGTGGAGCAGCGGCTTGGACCCGAAAAAGAGGGGTTTCAACAGTGACCAACATAGCCATAGTCACGATGGTTATTGAAAGTGTGTGGTATTACTATCTCACGTTAGCCAAATATGAGACTGGTTGGTAGCTTATAAAGTGTAGGTGTCTCCTCTTCATTTCTTACGCTAGCTTTTTGGAATGAGCTCTATGCCTAGCTTGTTACTTAATGCGACTTAATATGAGATGAGTTCTTCACAGTTTTTTAGACAAGTCATCGTTTCTTCTTAAAAAAAAAAAAAAAAAAAAAAAAAAAAAAAAAAAAAAAAAAAAAAAAAAAAAAGGTGTGTTCAAAAGTTTAATTCGGTTTTAGTATCATGGCAAGATTAAACACTTGACTCCAAACAAAACAAGTCAATGTAAGATGCACATAGCCTTATTAGATTGGTAACTTCATTTGCTAAACAAAATCACACACAAACTTATGCACTAATGAGCGTAACTTAAACACTTTTGTTCGAAGAAAACGCATATGGATAAAAGCAAATATAGAAAGTCGACATAGCATGATTAAGAATTTCTTTTGGCCACAATGTGCAGGCTTTTTAAACCTTGTTACGATCAATAGTTCAACTAAATCACTCAAAACACACTGAAATTACAAAACCATGAAAAATGAGATTGGTTCGAATACAATAATTCAACGTAAACTATTTGTGACTTTGGTTCGATAAGAATTTTCCGAAAAGAAATTGCTTTGGGACTACTTGGGTCATGTGATTACTAATTGGAATGGTGAGGTGATTGTTATGGGGGATTTTAATGAGGTTCGGGATAAGAACGAAAGATATGGTTCTGTTTTTCATGTTCAAGGTGCGGAGGCTTTCAATAGGTTTATTTCGAAGGCAAATCTAAAAGAGATTTCTCTTGGAGGTTGTGCTTTCACTTGGTGTCACAAATCTGCTACGAAAATGAGCAAGCTTGATAGGTTTCTTATGTCGGAAGGATTGTTGAATAAGAATCCTAATTTTTCTGCAATTACGTTGGATAGATATCTCTCGGATCATACACCCATCATGTTACGTGAGTTTTCTTATGATTATGGTCCTATTCCGTTCAGGATGTACCATTATTGGTTTGAGATTGACGGGTTTGTTGAAATTGTTACAAAAGCTTGGAGTGATTTTCCAGTAGAGGAAGAAAACCCCATGTTGAAATTAATGTATCAATTGAAGTTTCTTAAAAAGCGAATTCGAGAATGGAATGGATTGAGGAGCAGCAGCATGCGAAAAAAAATGGCTATAAAACAGAGCTCAATGACTTGGATAAAATTATTGATAATGGGAATGCCATGGAAGATACCTTGAAAAAAAGAATGGAGTTAATTAAAAATATTCAAGAGTTGGATAAATTGGATTCAATGGAGGCGGCTCAAAAAGCTAAGATTAAATGGGCAATTGAAGGCGACGAGAACTCGAAATATTATCATGGGATTCTTAATAAGAAACGTCATCAACTTGCTATTCGTGGTATTTTAAAGGATGGAATGTGGATTGACAATCCGGTTTTGGTTAAAAAGGAATTTGTTACGCATTTCAAATGTCGTTTTGATAGACCGTCTAATGTTCGTCCCCTTTTAGATATGGTATTCCCGCGTCAATTATCTTCACTACAAAAAATTGATTTGGAAGCTGATGTTTCTATTGAAGAGGTTAAAAGAGCGGTTTGGGATTGTGGGATTGATAAATCTCCGGGGCCAGATGGGTTTACGTTTGGTTTTTTTAGACGGTTTTGGGATTTAGTGGGAAAAGATGTGGTAAAGGCGGTTAATCACTTTTTTGTTTCTGGAATATTTCCAAAAGGATGTAATGCATCCTTCATTGCGTTGATTCCGAAAATCCCAGAAGCTAAGATGGTTAACGAATTTAGACCGATTAGTCTTATTGGGTGCTTATATAAAATTATTGCCAAATTTTTGGCAAATCGTCTTGTCATGGTCTTGAGTGATATTGTTAGCGAGGTTCAATCGGCTTTTGTGGCGGAAAGACAAATTCTTAATGGTCCTTTTATTCTTAACGAGGTGCTTCAATGGTGTAAAGTGAAGAAAAAGCAATCTTTCATTTTTAAGATAGATTTTGAGAAAGCTTATGATTCTGTTAGATGGGATTATCTTGATGATGTTTTAAGGAGTTTTGGTTTTGGAGATAGATGGTGTGGTTGGATTCAAGAATGTCTTCATTCTTCAAGGGGATCGGTGTTAGTTAATGGAAGTCCTACGGAGGAGTTTCAATTCTACAAGGGCTTGAAACAAGGTGATCCGCTCTCTCCTTTCTTATTTATCTTGATAATGGAGAGTTTGCATTTGTCTTTTAAAAGAGTGGTGGATGCGGGGATGTTTAAGGGTATATTAAACTCTACCATGCAATTATCTCATATGTTTTACGCGGATGATGCTATTTTCATGGGTCATTGGAACAATAGGAACATCGATACATTAATGTATATGTTAAAATGTTTCCAACGTGCATCGGGCCTCAGTATTAATCTTAATAAGAGTAAATTGCTGGGAATTTATGTTTCAGTTAACAAGGTAGAAGAGGTCGCGGTTAGAATAGGGTGTGGTGTTCTCAAAACTCCTTTTACTTACTTAGGATCTAAAGTAGGAGGTTGCATGTCTCGGATTCAATCTTGGAATGAGGTAGTGGATAAAATGGTGAATCGTCTTTCGAAATGGAAAATGAAAACATTATCTATAGGAGGTCGTTTAACACTCCTTAAGGCGGTGTTAGGTTCCATGCCTATTTACAATATGTCCATCTTCAAGGTTCCTATGCATATTCTTCAACGCATGGAATCTATACGATGTCATTTTTTTAATGGAATTGATCTAAATAGTAAGAAGTCGATATGGGTTCGTTGGAACAATGTGCTGGCTTCTAAAGAGAAAGGCGGGCTTGGTGTGTCTAGTTTGTTCGCGTTAAATAGAGCACTTTTGTTCAAATGGGTATGGCGGTTTTTCACTAAAAAAGAGTCACTTTGGGCTAGAGTTATAAGTGCCATTCATGGAGTGGATGGAGGGATCGGTAGTGATAATAAAGTTGGGCGTGCGTATATCTGCTGTAGCATCACAAAGGAGATAGAAAGGCTAGCTTCGCAAGACATCAACCTATTTAGTTTTATGCAAAAAAAGATTGGAAACGGGTCTAATACCTTGTTTTGGAGTGATATATGGCGGGGTGATTCGAAGCTAAAAGATGATTTCCCTCGCTTGTATGCGCTGGAAAAGGATAAATGCATCACAGTGGCTGCCAAGTTTGCACATGCAAACTTTCTGTTTTCTTTCCGTCGTTCACCGCGAAGTAGAGCTGAAAATGATCAGTGGCTGAATTTTTTGAAGAGGATGGAAGGTATTTTACTTAATTCTATGGATGATAGATGGTGTTGGAATTTATCTAGTTCGGGGGACTTCAATGTTGCTTCGGCAAGAAAGTTTATTGATGATAAAAGAATGCCAGTTGTTTCTTCTAAAACTAGATGGATTAAGGAGGTTCCCATCAAAGTTAATATTCTTGCTTGGAAGGTGAGACTTGATAGTTTGCCGACTCGTTGGAATTTATCTCGTAGAGGTATGGATTTATCTTCTATTTGTTGCCCTTTATGTGACACGGCGGTGGAGTCATCAACACACCTGTTTTTTGATTGTCATGTGTTTAAAGTTAATTTTCGGAAGATTTGTAATTGGTGGAATGTGAGTGTTACGGAGTTTTCTTCGTTTGATGGTTGGGCGGATTGGATTTGTAACTTAAGGCTCCCTTCTAAACTCAAGAGTTTATTAGAAGGGGTTTGTTATGGCTTATGGTGGTTCATATGGGCTTTTCGGAACAAGACGATTTTCGGTGTGGCTTCTCCTTCAAAGGCGAATATCTTTGATGATGTCGTGTTACATTCTTTTTATTGGTGTCGTTACAGATGTAAAGCTTCTTTTAGTTGGGTGGATTGATTAAAAAATCCATACCTAATTTCTTTGTAATTCTCTAGCTTCTTGCTAGTTTTTTTTAAAAAAAAAAAAAAAAAAAAAAAAAAAAAAAAAAAAAGTTAAGAACTACATTGATAGAGTAAGTCAATATAAAAAAAAGGAAGTCGATACAAAAGAGATGTTAACGAGATTTACGCATGGACAGTTCGATATCTCTTACTACCTCCATCCCATAATAATTGTCCACTTTTACTTTTCTAAGTCTTTTTTATTCAACTTTGACCATAAATATATCGGGTTTTAAATGTATTTTCATTTGATATAATTTTCATCAAGTATTATATAACATAAATAAAAATATTAATGGTCAAAGTTGAACAAAAAAGACTAAAAAAAATCAAAGTGGACAATAATTATGGGACGGATGGAGTATATAATAAGAGAACATACAAAATGGACAATCAAATCTCTGAAAAGTTTTCAATTGTACCAATAGGAGAGCCCGATTTTGTCATGTAGGCGAAAAAGAGCATTCATATTAACAAATAAAAGTCAAAACTCTCAAACTCAATTAAATTTCATTTACCAAAATAAACATGCAAAAAAAGTATGTGTCAATTTTTATATAAAAATTGAATTTCATTTAGCAAAATAAACATGCGTTGTATCTTACTATTAAAATTTGTATATAATTCTATTTAATAATAAGGACAATTCCATATATACCCAACTTAAACTTTATAATTCCATATTTCTCCAATACATGCTTTAAAAGCATTGTACATGTGCACTAAAAACTTGTGTTTTGAGTAAATTTGAAATTTTGATATTTAAATTGGTTAAATATGAAATTATCCCTCAATAATAAGATACAATGCATGGGTATATAAAGTGAGATATCACAAAATTTATTTGCCTACTAAGCATTATAACTCCATCAAGACTTTTTTTTAGCTCGCAAGGTAGCACATTTTCTAAGCATGCAAATAATGAAGCCTTTGTGTCCTTTTAACCCACAGCATTGTGACTCTGGCCACGAGTTGCATCTCTAAAATGGTTCACAAGCTAGGCCAGTCACTCATGGTAGTGATCTTGTCTTCTGTTTGACTGAAATCAAGAGTTAAATGATGCCATCAGTTCATGATTTCCATCATCTCTCTGACAGAAACCAAGATTCATTTAACTTGACCCATTTGAGATAAAAAGCGTTCCTGGATCAACCCGTTTCTTCTTTATCCAAATTGTAGAATTTGACCCTTTTAAGATAAAGTTAAATCCATATCAACCCATTCATAAATGGGTCAAAAATGCCATATAAGTACTATATAATATTTGAGTCCATCTTGTGGAGGCTCGGAATCAAAATCAGATTCTCCGGTAGGAATAAGAAAATAAAGCCAGCTCTTTGGATGCTAGCATATAGTTAATCGGTCTTATATCATGCTCCCGATGGTTTTGCGTTTCACTGCCACTATGTCTAACCTGGTGATCTGGGTGTCACAGTTTTGGCTAATATGTGCACTTATATGGCATGTGAACAGCTATTTTAATATACAAAATTCAATAAATTCACATCAGATAAAACTTCGGTAATAGATAAATATTAAACTAAACATACATAAAAGCCAATCCGAACTCATAAGTGCACATCAAAGTTGTCAAACCAAAATATAAATAAGCAAAGATAAGACACTATATATATGTGCCTAAAACACTAATTAGAAGTCACATAGATGTAGGTAAAATCAAGTCACATAGGCGTTTTTCTTACAGCGATACTAGATCAGCAGTACCAGTCGCGGGGGTCCTCAACAATGATTTGTACCTCTGGTGATGCACGTGAGTAGCCCAAGAGAATTTCTGAAATCTGAAACTTTTCATCCACATAGTTGTAGTGTGGGAATATCGTTACCTTCTTCAGGACAGGAGACCTGGCCAAGATAAGCTTCACGAAATCAAACCGAGTCTTCTGGGTGACAAAATCTCTAATCACTAGTTCATTCAGATGCTCCAACTTAATACCCCGATAACATTCGACTCTTGAGGAACTTCCCTTATATATCTCAAACATTGCATTGTCAAAAATCTACATCAAGTGTCTCATGTAATTGTATTTTGACATAATAAGAAGAGGAGGAAAAAAAAAAAAAAAAAAAAAAAAAAAAAAAAACAGCAAGATAAATTTATGTTATTAATCCTACCGTAAGTTTCTCCAAGTTCGGGGAGCTTCTGATAAGAAGGGCAATAATTAACTCTTCTTTGCGGGTGAAGCATGCATGATATAGAGATAAGTATTTGAGGTGGAATAATGGGGTTGGAAGCTCTCGTGGAACTCTGCCATCAACATTATCCTCGAACACCTTAAACAAATGTTAGAAATAAGCAAACTCTTTTCCCCAATCAAGAAATAATTAATTATATATCATGAGAAGAATTTTACATCAATGAGGTCAAACGATAGAGTCAAGGTTTCAATCACTGCCGGTAAACACTCATATAGCTCCATAAAGGTTGGACTATCATTGCTCCAAGAGATATATGAACCGAGTATATTCTGCAGCAACTTACAATAGTCAGATAAGTTATGAAAGCCAAGGCATGCTTGGTATTTTCTCTTAGTAAGATATAATTATTACCAGAATCACGGTCTTAAGCAATGGGCAACTAGAAAAGAGATGTTGAAGCGTTCTTGTAGAGATAAATACGTTTTGTAGATATAATCTTGTAAGACTACCAAATCCATTAAATGTTGGTTGATGGTCAAAATAACAACCAGTGAGACACAGGTCTGTTAACTGACGGAATGAGAAGATAGATGAGGGTAGCCTGTACGGTTGCGTGAACCCCGCAAAAGCAAAGTTAAGTTTTAATTTCTTAATGCTATTTTTCCTCGACAAATGAGTTAATATATGGTCAATTTTAACACGGTTAGATCTGACCAAAGAAAGGGTGAACTCATGTATCGGACCATCATGCATCAATAAAACTTGGCCTACAGCGTATATAAGTTTACTCTTCTTGTCCATCTTTTGCCTTTCGTCTGGTTCCAAATGTTTTTGTTCCAGAATAGACGACTCAGCTCCATCAACAGCTGATACTTGAAAAGTATTTTCCTCAAACACGAGTTTAGGAATTTTAGTCCAACGGTACCTCCATTCCTTGGACAATATACTTGTCCTTCCTGCCTCTTGAATCGGTATAAGACACAAGATCATTTCTATTATGCTTGACGGAAGGTCACTGAGCCTATCCACACCCCGCATATTATAGTTGGCTGCAAAATTTGTTAATGTGAAAATCTATTTATAACACTGTTGAGTACACACACAATGACACAATTCACCAAAAAAATCAATTTAGGATCAGCCATTAAAAAAGGATAAGAAAAGTGGCAGGAGCAGCAACTAGAGTCCAGAGATGGCAAAACGGGTGGGTATGGGCAGCGGGTCCAAACAGGCAAATTTGTATTTCACGTTTCTATAAGTTTTGAAGGTGTTTATAATTGTTAATCCGATTTGTTTATCAAAGTATTTGTGAGTGAAAATAAGTTCCTTCAAATAACTTGTTTAAATCTGTTTATTGGAAAATAGCTTAGGGGGTGTCTGTGTTAGCTTATTTAGTAGGCTTTAGAGGTTATGTAAATATTGAAAAGCTTATATGCCCTTTTTTCCCGGCTTATCAAGTCAAGCTTATGACCTTAGATAAGCCATAAGGTCTGCTTCATAAGCTCAAAAGCCAAAAATAATGGGCTTATAAGCCCTTCAAATAAGCTAACAAAACAACCCTTTATTTCAACATTCAATAAGAGTTTAATTAAGCAATCCCAAACACCCCTTAACACCGCTAATTTTATATCAATCCTACACAGTACAATTTACACATATCCAAACTGTTCATATATAAAAAGTTCAAAACACAATAAGCATATAAGCCCTTAATAAGCATTGACCAACAATAGTAACAACCTTAAACTAAACAAAAAAACAATTATAAACAGAAAAAGTGACTGATTAAGCATAGAAAACACATATATCTGTATGAGAGGCGAATAAGATATGATTTCACAAGCGTAACCAGCAACTAGAGGTGTCAAAACGGGCGGGTCGGGCAGGTTTGGGTTACAGGTCCAAACAAGCAATAATAAGGAAGGCGTTTGGGATTGTTTATCCAATTGACTAATTTGCTTAACAATGTATTTGCGAGTGAAAATGAGTTTTCTCGAATAACCCTATTAAAATCTGCTTATTCTTAGGGAACATTAGTTAAACCTTATTGTTGGACTTATGAGCTTGTTTGACTCCGCTTATATATAAGTTCATTTTTCAGGCTTATTTTCCAAACTTAAGTTATAAAAATAAGCGCATAAGTAACAAAATAAATATAAGCCAAGTAAAAATAAATAAATAAATAAATAAAACTCATAAGCCCAAAAACAAGGGGATATTTGTTAGCTTATTTGAGGGACTTATGGGCTTACTGAAAATTTGATAAGCTCAAAAGCTCATTTTTGTGGGCTTATGAGCTTATAAACTTCATAAGCTTTGAATAAAAAGCTTCTAAGCCCAGAAAAATGAGCTTATAAGCTTATAAAATTTTCAAAAAGGTCATAAGCCCTTCAAATAAGCTAACAAAAACACCCCTTTATTTCAATAACAAATAAGCAATTTTATAAAGCAAATCCCAAATACCCCCTTAAAAGTGCTAATTTTATATCAATCCTACACTCTAAAAACTAAACAAGAAAACAATTCTAAACACTAAAAACTGCATGATTAAGCCTAAAACACACAATGTAAACCAACATAAATGATACCTTAATAATAAGTTTTTTTGCTCAAGATCTGAGACAATTCAATGCTTCCAGCAGAAAAAGTATGCATGGTTTAATATTATTTCTTAGTATCCAGTAATATATGTAGTATAATTAAGTATAACCTAAAAAATAAAGACTTCGTAACTATCGAAAAAAGATTCACAAGTCAGCTTCCATATATGTAACAACTGACTCGATCTTTAGCATGAAAACAGCTTTAGCTCATGTGTTGTAGGTAAATATGTAATGTATGAGTATAAGCTTACAATGGATAGTAGTAAGAAATTAAGCAAGCAATTTATATATGAGAAAGAATGAAAATGATCCTATTTACCAAATGAAGACTCATTATGAGTTCCTTTTCTCTCAGCCATTTTTTCCACAAAGTAACAATTAACTATAGTAATACGGAGTATTGATTACTACTCTTATGCAAGTAGTAAATAAGAGCTAATGACAGAAAAACAAAAATTCAAAGTAGGTACAGTAGAAGTTAACGTAAATTTCACCACCGTCTTGTCAAAATGTTGTGGTCCACTTATTTTTTGACAAGTGTCTCTTGAAAGCACACAGTTTGTTTGGGTTTAATTATTAAGTTAGGCTATAAAATCTTACAAAAGATTCATTTTTAGCTAATAAGACAAAATGAGGATTGTGCTAAATACTCGAGTTGTAAAAATCGCTAGGTGCTAGTGAAGCGGTTGAGTAAGGCCTAGCGATTAATCGGTTAGACGGAGATTAATCGGATTTGAATTTTTATCCACAAAATTCTAATTTTAGATATTATATTATATTATATGTGATAAGCATAATGCATCAAAGTTCAAATATTTCAAGTGTTCAAATATAAACATAATCGGTTTGTAGAATGAGGATTGTGTTGACTATTTTTAAGCGATTTTGTCCAATTAATCGGTTTGTGGACCGATTTTTAAGCGATTCTGACTGATTTTTAAGCGATTTTGTTGACCGAATTTTAAGCAATTTTGTCCGATTAGAACGATTTTGTCTGATTAGTCGGTTTGTTGACCGATTTTTAAGTGATCTTTGACCAAAAACGATTAAATAGGCCGATTATAATAAATAAAGGCGCTTAGTGAGCGATCAACGATTATGCGGGGATTAATCGGTCGCCTGAAGCCCTGAATCGATTTTTACAACGGAGCAGTAAATACTACTATTTTTTAGCGTTTTAAAACTCGGGTTGACACCCGACCGAAAGCCTGTTTTGAACGAAAAACCCGGTTGAATCGCCGGTTAAACCGTAACCCGACAGCTCAAAAAAACCCATTTTTAAAGTATTTCTATTTTTTAGTGAAAGAAGGTGTTTGGAGTTCTCTTTTTTTTTTTTTTTTTTTTTTTTTTTTTTTTTTCATTTACAATGCATTAAGTATTAAAAATTTGATGCATTTAACGCATAACACATTCAAAGATTAAAGTTTGAAAGAAAGAATTGAGGTTTAATTTTTAGTAAAAATCTTTTGATGCAATGCTAAAAACATTTTAAAAAAAATAGATTTATGAAAAGATTTTAATAATTTGACTAATGCTTTTACCTCTAGTAATATTTCTGAAGGGATTATTCCACAAATACCTCATCCGTACAATCTCACTCACCCTAAATGTCTCACATTTTTTTGTTTTCTCCAAATACCCCAAGGGGAGAGGGTCGCCCCTAAAACTTAGGCGGATAGTATAATATAGTGACATGTATCCCTATACATGGCCCCATCATGTACCTTTATAGTACAACTCACAATGTGTACTTCTTGGGCGACTGGGACCCATATTTCTTAGGCGACTTCACTATTTTGTTTTTTTGTAAAAAATTTAATAATATAGTTAATTACTTTTTAGATCCTTATAGTTTGATTGGTATTTCATTTTTAGTCACAATTTTGCTCTCTTTGATAAATAAAAACACAAACACAAACAGAGGCACAAAGTATTTGACAATTATTAAAGAGTCATATTAGTTATACAAATGAGCTAATCCAAATCTTTATAATACTTGGAATCTGATGACAAAAGTATGGCTCGTTAAAGAAAAAACTAAGTGATACGTAACATGATTATATATAGAGTGATCAACTGAATTACGCGTTAAAACTTAAAAGCTAGTAAAGTACACACATATTCATTGTTCAATACCTGAGTACTTGTTCTTAGGAACTAAACAAATCAGTTAATGAACTGAAGGCTAAAAATACATTTAGATATAACCAGATATCACCAGAATTTTATCAACCCCCACCTCCACCTCCACCGAGACCCACCACGTCCGAAGGCTAAAAACATATACACTCAAGTTCCGTCAGTTAATGACCAACCCCCACCTCCACCTCCACCGAGACCCACCCCCACCTCCACCGAGACCCACCACGTCCGACACCAACTACCACCCTGCCGCCGGATCCTCTATAACACGAATGGGTTTTTGCATATTTTGAGGTTTGTCTTTTTTTTTTTTTTTTTTTTTTTTTTTTTTTAATAGATCTACGTTTTTACATTGTAGATCTAAGTTCTTTTTTCATAGATCTATGTCTCTTTTTTTTAATAGATCTTTATAGCCACTCCGGAATATTCTTACCTTGCCGGAATCTGCTTACTCACGCCGGAATCTGCTTTGCCTCGCCGGAGATTCTTTTGTGTTTAGTTTTAAAACTTTTTATTAAGCTTCTTGTGTAAATCTATAAAGATTTGTGTATATGTTTGTGTTTCTCAGATTTGTGTTTGTGTTTGGAAAATGGATATTTATATGTTTGTGTTTGTGTATATGTTTTTGTATGTATATGTGTTTTTATTTATAAAAAAGATAGAAATATTGTGACTAAAAATGAAATACCAATCAAACTATAAGGACCTAAAATATAATTAACTCTAATATTAACTTTTTTACAAAAAGACAAAATAGTGAAGTCGCCCAAGAAATGTGAGTCCCAGTCGCCCAAAAAGTACACAATGTGAGTTGTACCATGAAGGTACATGGTGGGTCCATGTATAGGGACACATGTCACTATATTATAGTATCCGCCCAAGTTTTGGGGGCGACACTCTCTCCTTGAGGTATTTTGAGAAAAGAAAAAAATGTGGGGCATTTAGGGTGAGTGATTTGTACGGATGGGGTATTTGGGGAATAATCCCTTTTTGAATTAGCTCGAGTAATAATCATGACAACTGACATTGTACAGGAGGAAAAGAAAAACATGCTTTCCCAAGAAAAAAGGCGGGAAACTTTCTTGCCCTCCCTAAAAAATTAAACGAGTTAAAAACTTGCTTTCTCAAAGATAAAATGAAAAACTTTCTATGTATGTAAACTAGCATGTTATTTGCGTGATGCGGCGATGGGTACTAATTTTTTTGGCATTGTGATTTCAGAAATATTTTTTACAATTAAGTATATTAGGTACGTTTCTTGATGGAACATGGTTTCTAAAAGGGTTTTGTGAAATTATCAAAGTTGATCTTATGAAAGCAATTAAATGGTTTTGGAACACGGGGGAGATCTCAAAAGGGTGTAACTCTTCATTTGTTACGCTAATCCCTAAAATTCAAGACCCAATAACATTAGGTGATTTTCGTCCTATTAGCTTGGTTGGATGTTATTACAAGATTATTTCAAAGATCCTCGTTGAAAGAATGAAGAAGGTTATTGGTAAAGTGGTGGGGGTAGAACAAAATGCGTTTATTAAAGGTCGATATATTCTTGATGGAGTGTTGATTGCAAACGAAACTTATGAGTACTTGAAGAAAAAGAAGAAAAAGGCATTTTTACTGAAGATTGATTTTGAAAAGGCTTATGATAGTGTTAATTGGAAATTCATACGCAACACTTTATGTCAAATGGGTTTTGGAAATAAATGGTGCAATTGGATTGAAGCTTGTCAAAAGTCGGCAACTATCTCTATTTTGGTTAACGGGTCACCCACTATGGAATTTAAAATGGAAAAAGGAGTTAGACAAGGAGATCCACTGTCTCCATTTTTATATCTTATTGCGGCGGAAGGTCTTAATGTCACCATGCATGAGGCGGTCCAAAGTGGTGTATTTAGTGGGGTTAAAGTGGGTAACCATTCAAATTCCAATATCAAATCTTCAATATGCGGATGACACATTGATCTTTGGAGATTGGAAAGTTTCTAATGCAAATAACCTCAGGAGAATTATGGAATGTTTTAAACAAGCATCCGGTTTGAAAATAAATGCAAACAAGACCAAAGTTTATGGAATTGGGGTGCAAAATGGGGAGATTGAAGATTTAGCGAGACGCATGGGTTGTGGCGTAGGTATGATGCCCTTTATGTATCTTGGTATTCCTATTGGGGTGAACATGAATAGAACAGAAAGCTGGAATGGGATTGTTGAAAAATTTAACAAAAGATTGGGGGCTTAGAAGGCTAGAACTTTATCGTTTGGTGGGAGTTTGACGTTGGTAAAGTCGGTCCTTGGTAGTTTATATCTTTACTTCTTTTCCTTGTTCCGTGCGCCTATGAGTGTTATTAAAAAATTAGAAAGTGTGAGACAACAATTTTTTTGGGGAGGTAATGATGAGTCAAGAAAAATGGCATGGGTCAAATGGGAGGTGGTTCTTAAAAAACAATCTTGGGGGGGTCTTAATATTGGGAGCTTAAAAGCTCTTAATTGGGCATTACTAGGAAAGTGGTGGTGGCGTTTTAAAGTTGAGGAGTCTAGTTTGTGGGTTAGTATTATTAAGAGTATTTATGGAAATGAGGGGGGTTGAACTTTGGGGTTAGAGGGGAGTCGGGGGGGTTAGGGGGTGGGAGTAAATGGGGGGACATTATAAAAGTTGGTTATGATATTCAAAAAACGGGTATTGATTTTTTCTCCTCTTTTAAAAAAAATGTGGGTAATGGGGTTAACACGCTTTTTTGGTTAGATTGTTGGGTAGATGATGGGGTGGTGCTTAGTGAAAAATATCCTAGGTTATTTAGATTATAAGTCAATAAAAGAATTACGGTTGGAGAGAAACGATCGATGTGTGATGGGACATGGGTCTGGTGTTGGGATTGGGTTAGGGAGCCTAGAGGGAGAGGGTTAGGCGATCTTATGGAATTGACGGACAAAATAAATTGGTTTGTACCAAACGTTTTTCAACCAGATACGTGGAGATGGTATCTTGATGATAAAGAAAAAGGAATGTTCACGGTTAGAAGACTAAGAGAATTGATCGATGAAAAGACTCTTCAATCACCAAACGCTGTCCAAGAAACAAGATGGTGCAAAATTGTTCCAAGAAAAATATGTATTTTCATTTGGCGTCTACAACGAAAAAGACTACCGGTGTTTGAGTGGCTTCATCATATTGGTATAGACCTCAATTCAACTCTTTGCTCTCATTGTGGAAATGAAATAGAGACGTTGGATCATTGTTTCTTAAGATGTAACCGGGTTGTTGAGGGTTGGAAAAAAGTGTTTAAATGGTGGAAATTGGGGTCGTTCGATGTGCAAGATATTGAAGATATTTTATGCCATAAAGGTCGTGTGAATTTTCATAAAAAGCAAAGAACTATTTGGCAAGCGGTTTGTTGGTCAATGCTATATCTCATATGGTCATCTCGTAACAAGAGGGTATTTGAAAACAAAGTATCTAACCTTATAACAATTTGCGATGATCTACAAGTTCTTTCCTATTATTGGATTACTACTAGAGCTAAAGGATCAATTTCTTCATGGTTCGAGTGGTGTTCAGATCCAGTAAAAGCGTGCAAATTCTAAGGGTCCTCTGTGGTATCAGCAGATCCTGTGTTTCAGATTACATTTTTGCAGGTTTGAGCTCCATGTTTTTGTTGTTTGGTTCTGCATCAATTTGTGTTTTTATTATTATTATTATTATTATTATTATTATTATTATTTTTTTTTTTTTGCAAAAGAGTTTCAGTGTGGTCTGCAATAGTGTTTGGCAAAAAAGGTTCATGGTCTGATGAGTGGTTCTGAAAAAAAGTGTGTTTGGCTATAAGCTTCAGGGTGGTCTGCAAGTTGTTCCGCAAGGGTTGTTGTCTGGTTTTGCAATATGTCTGGGTGTCCACATAGTATGCTTTTGCTAGTTTCTTTTGTTGTTCGACAATTTGTTTGTAATTCGTTTGGTTGTATTTCTTTTTGGGTCCTCTATCCTTAAGCCTCTTGTTTAAGATAGTGGGCGCCTTTGGTTGTACCCGTTGCTCTTTTGGTTTTGCTTTAATGAAATTTTCTGCCTTTCAAAAAGAAAAAAAAAAAAAAAAAAAAAAAAAAATATCCTAGCATAATGTCATTTTCTTAATAGTTTTTGTAATATTATACAAATTTACAAGTTATTATATATTATAAACACAAAATTATATGAATGATTCATCGAAATATTGTCCTAAATTATGATTAAGAAATGTTTAATAAGATTAACATGTTGTTTTTAAATTCTACAAAAAATAATCCAGAAAATTGCAGTTTTTTAGTTTGTTATCTGAGAAAAGCAGGATCGGATCGGATTAGATCTTAAGATCCTATGGTCAAGATCTGGATCCTATAAGATCTTAAGCTTTCAAAGATCCTATGTGAGATCCGGATCGTTTTTACTTTGCAATATCGTAAAATCGTAAGATCCTAAGAACAGGATCAGGATCCTGACAACCATGGTAAGAAGTACTCAATGGTAGAAGCATCCGTTTAATTGTCGATGTCTCTAATTCTTCGGTGTTCAATTTTTGTTTCTGTATACATATTTAAAGTTTCAATCTCTGAAGCTGGCAAGTAGAGTATGGTGTTGTATCTTACAATAATCGTAACATATCAACTCATGGTGGTCATTTAGTTTCATAACTTTCAATTTGGATGTTTGCTTTAGCATTACTACATGTGAATCTATAAGGCTACCTCCAGTAAGGATGGTTAATCCCTCTCATTTTTTCAGCCACGACAGCTTTCTTTCTCCAACGACTTTCAGGTAATTGGGTGCCCCGATAAGGGCAACCACGATCATTTTTTTTTTAACATTTTTAAAACAAACTCAAATTTTATTGATACTTAAAACGTTACATAATAATTTAAATAAATTTGAAACATTACAACACTTATTAAAAAACTAATAATATAGGTTGTGACGTGCTTTGATCGAATCTTTGATTTCCTGCATTTTTTGTCGTTGTAATGTGGGCAAAGATGGGTCGATTGGTGTGAGACAGAATATGATGTCTTTTTTCTATTTCTTTGCTCGCTCAAATTCAAGTCTTTGTTGTTCCAGTGCAAATCTTTTGTCCTCCATTTCCGTTTCTTTCTGATCTCTTTTTGCTTGCAGCTCCAACTCCATTTGCTTTTGCTCCAACTCTTTTTTCTTCAACTCGTAGAATACTCTTGACTCGGATAACCTTAGGCCATAAAATCTTGATTGGTGTATAATTGATCAATAAAATCACAACCATCAAGATTCATGTGGTTAACCGGAGAATAATGTTGATAATTTCAATGGGAAGACGTTGATGAATCCATTGTTGGACGATACACCGATTCGGGTGTGCCATACACAGATTGTTGGCTTCGACGGGAGTGGCTTTGTTGTTGTTGTTGGATGATTTGATACGGTGTAACAAATAGACGATTGATAAGATGATTTATTAAAGATGGATTGTGAGTTTGTGGTTACGAAGGTGGTTGCGATTGATAATCTAAAGTAGCGGGTCGGAAATTGACGTTTGGTAAGACACCGGTTAACCGGAAATTCGGATCCGATGTTAATTGCGGAATGTTTTGTGGCAATCGGGATTTTCGGCCTTTTGGTTGTGGTGTTTTCTTAGACATTTTGAATAGAGAGAATTGTGAGATTTTGTGGATTGAAGTGTGTTAATATAGTGTGTATTTATAAGGTAGTTTAAAAGATTTTTTTTTCAAACGGTACAATCCAAACGGCTAGTTCTATATATATCTTTTAAACCGTTGTGTAACGGTTAAAATCTTAAATGCACAAGTCTTAAGCGGTATATTTCCGTCCATTTTTTACGTTTTCATCTGTTGTTTTATGTTTTCGTCCATTTTTTACGTTTTGATATGTTTTTTTACGTCTTCGACCGTTTTTTTTTTACGTTTTGGCTATTTTTTTTTATCTTTTTGTCCATTATTTTACATTTTCGTATGTTTTTTACGTTTTCGACCTTTTTATACGTTTTCGCATGTTTTTTACGTATTCTTCCATTTTTACGTTTTCAACCGTTTTTTTACGTTTATGTCTGTTTTTTTTAGGTTTTTGTCTGTTTTCTATGTTTTCGTCTGTTCTTTACCTTTTCATCCGAAAAAACAGACAAAAATATAAAAAAGGGGCAAAAACGTAAAAATAAATGGTCGAAAACGTAAAAAAATGAACAAAAACGTAAAAAAAGAACCGTATGTAAACGTAAACAAAAGGTCAAAAACGTAAAAAAAAGATGGGTGAAAACGTAAAAAAAATGGACAAAAACGTAAAAAACAGACGAAAACGTAAAAAAATGGACGAAAACATAAAAAAACGAACGAAAACGTTAATAAACGGATGAAAACGTAAGAAAACGGACGAAAACATAAATAAGCAGATGAAAACGTAAAAAAGCGGACGAATACGTAAAAATGATGAAAATTTAAAAAAACGGACGTAAACATAAAGAAACGAACGGAAACGTAAATAAACGAACGAAAACGTAAAAAAAATTGATGAAAACGGATGAAAACGTAAGTAAATAGACGAAACCTAAAAAAGCCAACGAAAACGTAAAAAAATAGACGAAAACTGATGCGTAGGGATTGCACCAGGCTTTACCTCTCGAGGGATCTCGAGAAGCTTACAACCTCCACCAGGCAGTGTACCTGATCGTTGTAGTATAGTATAGTGACAAGTACCGGGGGATTGATCGTTAAGTTAGGAATAGTGTCGTTAGGATTGAAATTAATCTAACTAGGTCTAAAGGTGAAGGATGATTCTTTTTGTATTTTTATATTTTATGAAAAGCAAGTAAAAATCTCGGGTATTGGGAGAGTGGGCGGAATTAGTTGCTAATCAACTAACCCAAAAACTACTAATTAAACTAATTAACAAGAAAAGTAAACTAGGGTTCTACAAGATAAGTGAAGCATGTCTACCTATGATATGTTACTCCTTGCTAGCTATCCAATTCTACCTATTGAATTGTAAAATATTGTTTTAATTGACGGGTTGTATTCCTTAATACCATTCATGGGGTGGCGCACTTAACTCCCCAATCCTATGAGTGCCTACTTCACTCCTATGTCGAGCCGGCTAAGAAGCTCCTAACATGGGATCATTAGAATTTACTCATGCCTTAAATACAACCAATAAAACCTAGTGCACATCGGTTCATGTTTCTTAAGACGTTCAAGCATGTTACCCTATGGAAGTCTGCCAGTTTTCTTAAGCCTAACATCGAATTCATTCAATCAAAACAAGAATCAATAGGAAACAAGAATTATAAACTAAACCAACTAGATCTATTGAAGTTGTCACGCCTTAATTGATGGAGATAGAAACACATATCAACAAGCCCCTCATTGATGGAGATAGACACAACATCAACAAGAATTCAATGAGATCTAATCAATTATATACAAGTTTCACATAATCATAAGTAGACACAAGGTGAATTAGCAAATCATCATTAAAGAAGAGCAAACAACAATGATAATGGAAAACATAATTAAGATAGAATCATCAAACATGATGTTTTTGGAGTGATTGAAACCCTCTAAGTTGCTGGAAAAACACCTACCTAAACCCAGGAATCGACCTTAGGGTTTAGGGCTTACAAAAACTGAAGTTATGATGTTATATTTATAGCCAAGTTTTCTGTTGGCCCATCTTGACGGCGTCAGCCCGTTACTCTTGACGCCGTCAAGACCAATTTTTCACCAAATTGTAGATCTCTCCGTCCTCTTCGCGTGGGCTTTTGAATCACCTAAATCCGAGTTCGTATGCAAAAGTTATGACCAAAACAATATCAGCTACTCCGCGCGCAAGTTTTGACAAGTTAACTCATGACGGCCTTGGGTGATGCCTTCACATTTCTTCTGGGCCGTCACCACTTTTACTCTTGACGCCGTCATGAAAAGCCTCTTGACGCCGTCAGGTACTGTTCCCAGCAAGGAAAATTGACTTTGGCGTTTTCTTCACTTTTATGCTCCAAAAACGTCCGAATTACTTCCTTTTCCAGATTTCTCTCCCAAAGTACCTAAAATCACAAAAGAAACGATTTAGGGCAATATTTGATCAAATAAATTCAATTCCGGGCTTAAATGACCCCTTAAAGTGGTTCATTTTTCGCCTCATCATATACCCTTACATTTGAGATTTGCTTGTCCTCAAGCAAATGCGCTTTTATTCTACTCAAAATACAAGTTAGGGGTCATTTAACACTAATATAAAAGTAATTACAACAAATAATCGTTCCACTAAAGACCAATAGACAAGCACGGAGATCATACACTAGAACCGCACAAATAGTGTTTAGATACTCACATCTCTCGGGTGCAATAAAGTATAAATTACAATATGGAAACAGAAGATATCTCTCACTACCTGTCATAGCAAAATAGATTACCATAGGCTTGGGAAAGAATCAAACCTCCACCACATGGCGTAAGCACCTAGGATAAACTATCAAAGAGGTCTTTTAAAGGGTTGTAACGTTAGGTGTAGGGATATGAAATACACGGTTTTGTTGGATAAAGGAAGTTTTTACTGGTGGCGAGCTAACAATCTTGGTTAATTACATGTACAATATGGCGTTGCTCAGCCAAGACTAGACTCGACTTAAGCTAATAAATGAAAAATAACAAAAACATAAAATGAAGATAGAATGAAAAGGGATGGTAGTCCGTATATTTTTTTCTCTTTTCTTTTTCTATTTTTTTCTTTTCTTTTTCTTGATTTTTTTTTTTTTTTTTTTTTTTTTTTTTTTTTTTTGCATACACTCTTACCCTACCATCCAAAATAATACATCATAGGGAATGAAAATTCCCCTTACACTTGAATTTTTACATACTTTACAATAAACTAATCTAATGACTCGAATTAAGATAATCAAAACACTTGGAGTACTTTTAAGATTAACGTACATATGGGGGTAATAAATGATGTTCTTCCCCATTACTCTATAAAATAAGTACTTTACCCATGAGTCCCAATCGTCCCAAAATAATATGTACAAAGATATGACTCGACTTAGCAACCATGTAATCAATTAGATAGTTAACTTAGGGTTTAACAAATAACAATAATGCACTAAAGATGAGTGCATACACGGAAGGCTAAGGCGATTTGGGTGTACATTTAAGTGGGGTGTAACAAATTCTTCGTTTTAGTAAAATGCTTAAAGTTAGAAACGAAAAGATAGGCTCGGAGGGGTGTACTAGGGGTTTCGTGTACTAAAAATGAGTACAACGCTAAGGGTGTGGGAAAAATTAGTTGACTTAACTAGCCAAGTAATATGACTTAAATGGTCAAGTAATTATAATACGGGTTTAACACAAGGGTGATCCTAATGCCTCTTATCATGTAGTAAATCCTACTACACGAATGTAGTCTCACTTGTAGTCTCGGGATGCATCACTAACGCAAGTTCTAGAATCTAAATGCTACCGGTACACTCATAAGCACTAATAATAAATGTTTTTCCTATCAAATCTAAAGGCGAACCTCACATATTTGGGTGGAAAATTTTTCTGAATATACGGTTTTGTGCTAGTCATACAATCTCCTATCCATGAGACGCTTGCTATGGCTAAAGTTTCACTTCTAAATGTTGTAAAAAAATTTAAATTTGGCGCTAAAATTGCACTAACAAATATTTCTCATAGTTTTATTACACATCTACCATTAAACAAAACAAACTCAAGCGAAAGTGTACATGTAAGGTATCATCATTTTACCCTCCCCTTACACTTAAGATGAACATTGTCCCCAATGTTCAAGTAAAGAATGTAAAAGTGAAATAAGTAAAAAGAATGAAATCAAATACTCCCCTGATTCGCTCGGTATGGATAATAAGGTGGCCAGGTTAAATCTTCCTCCAAGAAAATGAACAATCAAAGCTTCTCTTCCAGAATATAAATCATCTTCTTGTCATACATAACCTGTAAATCCTGAGAAAACAAACACAAAAACCCAAAGCATCAATCCGAACAAAGAAAACTCACAACTAGATGTAATTCCAGACTTAGGAATAGAAACAAAACAATTAAAGATATAATGCTTGTGGAATGATTGTTTGCAGATTTCCTGGAGTTTATAAAACTAAAGAATCAACAAAAATTTTAAGAGTCCGGTATAAACAAAACTAGCAAAAATTCCAGAATTTTACACGTGACGCCGTCAAGAGTAAACTCGTGACGCCGTCAGAAGTGACCTGCAGAAATTCTTATGTTAAGTTTCCGGAAAATTTCTGGAAAAACGTCGTCATACTTCCTGGAAAATCCTGCAAAACATCATTATGACTCGATACAAGCATTTGACTCTAACAAATACTAATACACATGTCCATTTAATATTGTTGTGGTTCATGCTCAACTTCGTTCTTATAAACAAATTTGGATCTCCCTTACACTTATCTTTTGCAAAATACTTTTATATGCAATTAAGACGAAGTTAAAAACAAAATAAAGCATTTTCACAATTGACTTTGAAACATGAGCCACAAGCAATAAAAATAAAGCATGCATACGGAAACAAATAAAATCAAACAAACAAACAAACAAATAAAAACACACAAAACATGGGTTGCCTCCCAAGAAGCGCTTGTTTTTGTTCGAGTCACGAGCCTGTCTCTACCCTTATTTAACGAAAATAGGGGAGGTTCTCCCTACACTTAGGATTAAGTGTGGGTGAAAGTAGCGATACACACCCTTAGAGTGTGAATATGCCACGTGAGGTGAAGGGGGTGAGTGAATGGCTTCCTTCATCCTAAAACTACCCGGATAATATTGGTTGATGGGTGGGTTGGTTCCTCTTTTGTCTCCTAGAAATAAATTTAAGGATGGAAAGTTGTGTAAAGGTTGAGGTTCCGGTTCATCAACATTAGGAAATTCCCTAGAACTAGGAGTAAGGTTATAACTACAAATATTCAAACCTATATCCTCTAGTGGTGCCTGGTCCAAGGGTTCTACCTCTATCGGAATTCCTAAAGTTTCTTTTACTTCTTCCGGGTAAGTCACGGGCGGTGTGTGTGCCTCAAATGATGGTTGAGTATTTTGTGGGCTTATGTTATTTACCTCATCATTCCACGTGTCACGATCACCTATATCCTTAGGTAGTGATAATAACAAACCTAGTGCTTCATCTAACTTATGGTTTATTGATATGGCTCTATCCATAATTCCTTGGCAAACTAGGTCGCTTTTTCTATTAGCCTCACTAAAACGAGATCCTAAACATGGAGGTTGTTCATAAGAATCTATCCTAGGTGAAGGCTCATATGATTCATAGGTGTCTCTAAATGAGGTATTTTGCACTTCTTGGTGTTCTAGCCACTCAACCATATCTTGCAATCTTAGAAGTCTAAGTGAAGTGTCCATTTGAAGCAAATTACATACAAAATCACAAAGAAAAGATAGACTACGAGAAAGCTACAAAAGAAAAAATCTCACTTGATAGGAATCTAATGAGTAGACCTAATAAAAATCAAATTCAACCTAAACAATAACTATTCCCCGGGCTGCGGCGCCAAAAACTTGATGTGTAGGGATTGCACCAGGCTTTACCTCTCGAGGGATCTCGAGAAGCTTACAACCCCCACCAGGCAGTGTACCTGATCGTTGTAGTATAGTATAGTGACAAGTACCGGGGGATTGATCGTTCAGCTAGGAATAGTGTCGTTAGGATTGAAATTAATCTAACTAGGTCTAAAGGTGAAGGATGATTCTTTTTGTATTTTTATATTTTATGAAAAGCAAGTAAAAATCTCAGGTATTGGGAGAGTGGGCGGAATTAGTTGCTAATCAACTAACCCAAAAGCTACTAATTAAACTAATTAACAAGAAAAGTAAACTAGGGTTCTACAAGATAAGTGAAGCATGTCTACCTATGATATGTTACTCCTTGCTAGCTATCCAATTCTACCTATTGAATTGTAAAACCTTGTTTGCACAATAGTGTATGCTGCACTGTACTAAACCATTTGCACAATAGTGTATGCTGCACTGTACTCAACCTAAACAATAACTATTCCCCGGGCTGCGGCGCCAAAAACTTGATGCGTAGGGATTGCACCAGGCTTTACCTCTCGAGGGATCTCGAGAAGCTTACAACCCCCACCAGGCAGTGTACCTGATCGTTGTAGTATAGTATAGTGACAAGTACCGGGGGATTGATCGTTCAGCTAGGAATAGTGTCGTTAGGATTGAAATTAATCTAACTAGGTCTAAAGGTGAAGGATGATTCTTTTTGTATTTTTATATTTTATGAAAAGCAAGTAAAAATCTCGGGTATTGAGTGGGCGGATTTAGTTGCTAATCAACTAACCCAAAAGCTACTAATTAAACTAATTAACAAGAAAAGTAAACTAGGGTTCTACAAGTTAAGTTAAGCATGTCTACCTATGATATGTTACTCCTTGCTAGCTATCCAATTCTACCTATTGAATTGTAAAACCTTGTTTTAATTGACGGGTTGTATTCCTTAATACCATTCATGGGGTGGCGCACTTAACTCCCCAATCCTATGAGTGCCTACTTCACTCCTATGTCGAGCCGGCTAAGAAGCTCCTAACATGGGATCATTAGAATTTACTCATGCCTTAAATACAACCAATAAAACCTAGTGCACATCGGTTCATGTTTCTTAAGACATTCAAGCATGTTACCCTATGGAAGTCTGCCAGTTTTCTTAAGCATAACATCGAATTCATTCAATCAAAACAAGAATCAATAGGAAACAAGAATTATAAACTAAACCAACTAGATCTATTGAAGTTGTCACGCCTTAATTGATGGAGATAGACACACACATCAACAAGCCCCTCATTGATGGAGATAGACACAACATCAACAAGAAATCAATGAGATCTAATCAATTATATACAAGTTTCACATAATCATAAGTAGACACAAGGTGAATTAGCAAATCATCATCAAAGAAGAGCAAACAACAATGATAATGGAAAACATAATTAAGATAGAATTATCAAACCAATACATGATGTTTTTGGAGTGATTGAAACCCTCTAAGTTGCTGGAAAAACACCTACCTAAACCCAGGAATCGACCTTAGGGTTTAGGGCTTACAAAAACTGAAGTTATGATGTTATATTTATAGCCAAGTTTTCTGTCGGCCCATCTTGACGGCGTCAGCCCGTTACTCTTGACGCCGTCAAGACCCATTTTTCACCAAATTGTAGATCTCTTCGTCCTCTTCGCGTGGGCTTTTGAATCACCTAAATCCGAGTTCGTATGCAAAAGTTATGACCAAAACAATATCAGCTACTCCGCGCGCAAGTTTTGACAAGTTAACTCATGACGGCCTTGGGTGACGCCTTCACATTTCTTCTGGGCCATCATCACTTTTACTCTTGACGCCGTCATGAAAAGCCTCTTGACTCCGTCAGGTACTGTTCCCAGCAAGGAAAATTAAGACTTTGGCGTTTTCTTCACTTTTATGCTCAAAAAACGTCCGAATTGTTTCCTTTTCCAGATTTCTCTCCCAAAGTACCTAAAATCACAAAAGGAACGATTTGGGGCAATATTTGATCAAATAAATTCAATTCCGGGCTTAAATGACCCCTTAAAGTGGTTCATTTTTCGCCTCATCAAAAACTTAAAAAAAAAACATGCGCAAACGTAAAAAAAAATAGATGAAAACTTTAAAAATAGGCGAAAACGTAAAAAACGGACGAAAACGTAAAATAGGGGACCAAAATGCAAAAATACAGACGAAAACGTAACAAAACAGGAGAAAACGTAAAAAACGAAAGAAATCATAAAAAATGGACGAAAACTTAAAAAAACTGACTAAAACGTGAAAAAAACAGACGAAAAAGTAAAAAAACGGATGAAAGAGATGTAAAATATTGAGAAAGAGATGTAAGATTTGTGAAATAAGAGGTAAGAAGTGAAAAATAATGTCTGAAATTTAGAAGGGGAAAGAAGTGAAAAAAATCACTTATGTCTGCGAAAAAACATACAAAAACCTATGCCCTCTTGCAGACTAAAGAAGTGAAAAGAGGGAAAAAGTGTTTATTGGAAAAAAAACAAACGACAACGTGTGTTAATGAATAAAATAAGATTTTTGGGTCTTTTATACTTTCAGGAGGGATCAATTGTGGACAAATGGAAGTGCAAGGTTAAAAATATAAATATACAAGAGGGACTAAAAGGGTTATCTTGCAATACTTTTCGTAAAAATGGTTCGGGACTTATTCGACATACTAAACGGACTCAAAAAATTACGAAACTTGCGCTATTGTTCACGAAATTATTTTTCCAATAAAATCAAGTATAAACTTACAAAATTTTCTCATAGTTAATTTATTTGACAAATACGATTCGTTTCGAGTTTCTAGGTTGTGTCGGTTCTATCAAGGGACAACGCTCTCGTTTCTCAACACATCTCACATTTCTAATGCCCAATTTAAATGCAAGAAAAAGTTTAAGTTCTCAAGTAACGTAAAATAAAATATTTGGCTAGTAAATAGATTTTGAAAAATTACCGAGTGTTACAATAATTACAAATATTTTAATATTTTAATGATATAGATGGTAGTAGCTTAGAATGTGAATTGCATTATATAACTTGTATGAAAACACGTCAAATTATATAGATGTATAGAATGTTTCTAGTGCAAAGAAAGTAAAGTTATTAAACGATCCTAGTGATCAAGCAATACACCGCCGCAACGCGCGGGCATTTTATTTCTCGTTGAGTTACATATTTCTCGTTGAGTTACATTTACAATAGTGAATAACGTAACTTTTGCGTAGCAAACATGGAGGAATATGTTGATCGGTACAAATCTACCACGAGGGGAAGTTGTAGAGAAACAATAGCTGCGATCGGCATGCATGTAAACACTCCTATTGGTGCCAGCATCCATGGTCTTTGATCACAGAAAACTAAGAACAAGATTGCGCTAAAGGCCAACATCATTGCACTTGTAGAGAGGAATAACAGGAAAAGAGCAATAAGCAATCGTCTTGGTAAACTGAGCAAAAAATCTCTCTCCGCAAACCGTGTAGTAAGGATTGATAAAAACACTAACAGCGAAGTAGAAGCTGAAAATAGCGAAACCGCGTCAGATATTGCAAAGACTGTAAAGGCGATTTGCTTTTTAAACAACGGTTTGCCTGTTTCTTGGTTGCTTCCACCTGGAACCGTAATTGCTGCTGCAAATACGATCGTGACAATTAGTGCAGCAGTGATGCTGCATGATTCGGCCGTTGCTTTCATCCACTTTTCGCCATCCTTCACCAATTCCGCGTGTTCCCTTGTAAACACCATATCTGGTGTCTCGTCATCAATATTCCTCTCGGTAAGTTGCATAGGTTCCATAAACTTCTCCACTTCCTGTACAATTCAATTAGTTATCCTTTATGCAACTAGATAGCATAGAAAACTATGATTATATATATTAACTTATATGTGAAGTACCTCACGCCATTGCAACTCTCGTTGTAGTTGAAGTGCTGCGCCTGTTGTACAACTAAGTTCATATAAAGGTGCCAATCTTCCGACCAAGTGCAAGAGATTGTTACCAGAATAATCCTTCAATACTCTGTGAGATTCTTTTTGTTTGATTAATGGATAGAATATATGGTTGTATACTTTTTCTGAACGGTGTAATATTGCTAACTGAATAATGTTATGCTTTTCATTAGTGTACTCTATTGTTTCTTTAAAATGACTTATAATTAGACGCAGAACCTCGTACACATCCAGACGTACGGCCTCCAAAACTACAAACTTATAAAATAGACTGTTGTCTAAGGAGTCCATCTGGCGGACTGTATTATGTAAAAAAAACTTAGCTTCCTCGTATTCCTTCTTTCTCTTCTCTATATCCTTCATATGCACCTCTGAAATTTATAAAATCAAATTAAAAGTTTCCATTTCAAAACTGATATTGTGCAGGCCGGTGTCCTGGATAAACTGTACGATCACTTACCTACAGTTGCTAAAACCTTCCACAGGAGGGAATACAACATATGGAAGGGTAAAAGAAGCACCGAAATGAAGAGAAGAATCAACTGATATAGTGGATAAAGTACAGCTATTGGGACTGCATTCACAAGATGAAGAAAGTTAATTAGAGAAAATGGCACAAATAATATAAATCAACTTTCATATTATTCTAAACCTAGCAACCAAATCACAATTATTACGTACTAGATAAGAAAAGTGATCGATCAGCAATAGCTACCATCAGCAATCAAATGTTAAGGTGGTTCGTAAATTTGGTAGAAATGCAAGTTGGTTTGCCATAAGACGATAGCTGTTTTCTATCTTTTGTAGTTTTCGCTTTCAAATGTATAGACTCATCACTTATCTACAAGTTTTATCAATGGCTATATATCAACAGCTCACCAAGTAATAGCATAACAATTTCGGGCAACAACCAGCTGTAATAGTTGTTTTTAAATCTTTTCATCCTCCATAAGGTACGTTCGGCCCTTGCATACATATATTCGAATGAATAGAATAGCAAAGAACTTCTCTTGACTATTTTTTGACCGACATTCTCCCAAGCTGCAAAGATATATATGGTAATATCAGCATCTCGATCTAGAGGAATACATGTGAATAAATGTATCTTCATGCTCTATGAATGGAGTTTCACTATATTTAAATAAGGATCAATGTTTAAAATCTGAAAGGATAGAGACTCACATGGATAAATCAATGCTTCCCAAAAGCTAAATTCACTTGGAAAGTTTCTTGTTATTGCCATCAATACCTTATCCGTCGGTTTTTTTGTACTCTTCAAATGCAATTTGTACAACTCGAATGCTAAACCTGCAAGAGGTCGACTAATTATATGAATCTCGGAATTTAGATTAATTATTTTCGTAAATACTAAATTCTTTTTTAGGATATATATACTAACATCTCACGGACTCACCATATTCTTTCCGGTAAATGAGACGAATTATGAACTCTTCAAATGAATTGAAATCATCGTATGCAGGAAGTAACTCGCACGCGGTCTTAGTGGCTTCAAACAAATACGCAAATGTGCTGATGTGATTAGTTCTATAAGCAATGAGCAATGGTACTTTTCCTAAATTATCCTTAACATACAGCAGATTATCTCTCTTCTTAACCAAGAGTTCTGCAGCGTATTCGTTGCCAACGAGTGCCGCAATATGAAGCGCTGTCTGACCCTTATTATTTTTTGCTTCGATCAGTTCTTGTTCATTTTGTATAGAGTTGAGCAACTTTTGAACGAAATAATTCTTGCCTTCTCCAACCGCCAAGTGAAGCATTGTTTCATCAACGTTGTTTATCTTTATTGTGACTTCAAACCTATGTTTTCTTAGAATGGATTGTGCTCTCCACCAATTTCCCTCGCGAGTAGCATCGCGTAACTTACCTAGTGGTGCATCATTGTCGTTGTCTTCGGCTGGTACCTTTATACGTACCCTTTCTGCATGGTGAAGTGAAACATGCAATACATTCAACCTTATATATTGAAGAGGTCCACAGCCTTTTCCATATTACTTTATGTATTTTTTTTTTCTCTTAAAACTGAATGCCTAATACTACCTCAGTCCCAAAATATAAGTCCAGTTGCATTTTTTAAATCGAACTTTGACCGTAAATATTTTTGTGTGTATTATATATCACTTGATGAAAAATTATACCAAATAAAAATACATATAAAACACTACCCATTTATATATTTTGCATTAAATATTATATAATAAAAACAAAAATATTTAATATCAAAGTTTATTTTGGGACGGAGGGAGTAAAACTTTTTGATATTATTAAAAGGTTTAGATGGGTTTTTAAAAGAAAAATCCAATTTAAATAATCAAATTTACATAAAGAGTTGACAATATAGCCTTCAAATATGGTCATTTGAAAAGCAACCACGTGTTTGGCTTTTTTTATTATTTTTTTTTAGCAAACTCGACGTATTTGTTTTTTTATTTATATTTATTCTACTAGAAAAATTTAGATTAGTTTGACCGGATGAAAGCAAGTTTTGACTTTAAATGAAGGTTCAATTTAGAAATGAAGCACTCTTATTCTTTAATAAAAGAATTAAAATTGTTACAAAACATTTCTATTATTAAACAATGATATCAAAGTCTTGTCTCGTAGATGGATTTTCATAGAGGTCAGTTAATTCGTCCATTTTGGAATGACTGGAATTGAAATCAAATTAGCCGTTAATAATAATAATAATAATAATGCTTTTAACATGTCTTTGTAATTAATATTTTTAATAAAATTTGGCCATTAAAAACAACAACGGTATTGAAAAATAAATATGTGATGTGTAATGGAGTTGTACCTGTTGGATCAAAATAAGAATATTCAGCTGCTAGTGTGACCCAAATAAATTGTGCGTCAGCTGAGTAATCAAAATGTCTGAGTACTTGTTCGTTTAGCGAACCCAAAATCCAGCCTTTGAGAAGGATATCGTATTTCTTAGCGAAATCTTCGCTCTTAGACTTTAACCAATCATCACGGTTTTCGACAATGTCACGGATCATTAATTTATCCAGGAGTGATAGCATCTGAGCCTTCCATATATGGTAGTTGCTTTGACCGGAAAGTTTCACTGAAACAAAGTTGGAGACATTAACATTTGACACGTACAAGTATTCCAACTCTTCTTTTGATGCAGAACCACTTAATGATTGCCCCATCTTCACTGACTTATTTCTAGTACTATGAATGGATTAAGGTTAAAGAAGTTTTGTCATTGCAAGTTAGGTTGTATCATGTGGTTCATTATATAGTGTTATCACTAAAGACTATTATTAGTAAGGGTTTGTCTAACTTGTGCCCTAGGGGCACAAGTTAAGCACACTAAAAGACAACGGGGTCCCACAGAAAAGGACATAGGGATCCACGAAACTGTACTTTTCTGTAGATCCCTATGTCCTTTTCTGTGAGGTCCCATTGTCTTTTAGTGTGCTTAACTTGTGCCCTAGGGGCACAAGTTAGAAAAATCCTATTAGTAAATTATATGGTTAATCACTTACGGAGTAATTAGTTAATTGTACACTTAACATTAAATGCTACCGACATGGAAGTTGTAGTTTAGGCTACGTATGCAATGATGCATTTGCTTAGGTAAGCAATCTTTCATCATTGATTACAACGTGGTTTTAATTGTCTTCATCTTGCTACGTACGGGCTTTAAAACTAAGGGCACGTTTGGTAGAGTTAAATTCAGAGAAATAAAATGAAGTGCAAAAATTAAATCACAGAAATGAATTATCATTGAAATTCAATATAAATTCCAGTGTTTGGTAACATCAGAGAATTGACTCAAGAAACCATTATTATTATTATTATTATTATTATTATTATTATTATTATTATTATTATTATTATTATTTAGTTGTGGAAAGAATTCATTATCTTACCAAAATGATGGGAAACCAACACTTTACAAAATACAAAGGAACCAAATTCTAAGAGTTACAATTCTCCACATTTTTATTTCTTTGAGGTACCAAACATAATAAATGAATTGATTTCCATTTCTCATCATCAACTCTTTGTACCAAACATGCTCTAAAAGGAAAAAAGATTTGAACAAATGTGAAGAGTTCGAAGTCTTTGGTTATTTTGCGAGGAAAAAGATTTGCACACTCTTTGATTTTATTGGCACACTCCAATTGATGCAATAAGTAGTTGTATTTTGTATATAATTCGCTTTAACCGTTTGTACATTGGAGTGTCTCAATAAAATTTAAAAGTGGGCAAATCACTTCCCATTTTATGAAACAAGATATAAAAGTTTAGAGTAAACTGCAAAAATGGTCACTAACGTATAGCGAAAATGCAAAAAAAAGACACCGAGTCATAAAGACGTGCAAAAAAGCCACTAACGTTACGTAAAAGTGCAAAAAAGCCACCGAGAGCCAAATCCCGCTAGTTTCCTCGTTAACTGCCAAGTCATTGAGGGTAGTATCGTCTTTTTACTCCCTTTCATGTCATTCACCTTAATTGCCAGTGTTTGTTTTTCAAATTTAGTCTTTTAAAGCAATAGTTTATATACATATCTCAATTTCTTCCATGAACATTAATTTCACAAGTAAATGTCATGAGAATGGTTAAGCTTTGGCAAAATCGCGCACGCACTACCCCGATCGCTGATTTAGGAATCGTTTATAGTAAGAATACTCTGTTCCATTTTAATGTTTTCCATTTAAACTTGTTACTGTTGTTGGAAGTTATTGATGTTTTATGTGTTGCACATATTTGAATGAAAAGGTGTTTTCTTTGCAAATTCATCACAATGGTGAATGTACCTCAAAGCCAGGAAGAAGGAATCTCTTTGAAGATAAAGATTTATTTAACGGAATTCACTCTGACGTTTTCTCCATGGACCTATTTGGAGAAATGCTAGAGGATTAAGGTTACTCGGATAGTACCCTTATGTTTACTCACTTTAGGATACCTGGGGAGTCACTGGATGATGTTTGGTACCACTAAAGTCTGACGAAGATGTGAGGAGACTTATAGAGTATGTTCCTATATTTACAGAATTGGAGTTGTATATTGAAACCGATGTTTCATTGGTAGAGTTTGAGATGATGGAGCGAATGATGACTAAGGGCACGGGTGTGGTGATAGAAGAAATTGTAGATGATGATGTGAATGATGCTGTTGGAAAGGATGTTGATGGTGAGACTGAAAACAGTAGGAAATTACTATTGTTAGAGTGGCATAAAAAGTGACATAAGACAAGCCAACCTGAGAAGGCTGGACCTGTTTATGATGTTGATTCTGACAATTAATTCCCACCAACATTTTGTGCTGAAAAAATGATTGCAAATCATAAAATAGGCTGAGTGATGAGTTTCAATTCAGGAGGTTATTGGAAGAGATTGACCAAGAGTTTATGGTGGAGGATTCAAGTGAGAATTCCCAAGAGTCTACAGATATGCTCGATTTTGATGATGCGTATTATGATGACACAAGTGATGGTGTTACTATTAGTGAAGCGGAAGGAGATCTTCACACTTGGATTAGTGATGAAGATGTGGATCAAGGAATAGATGTTGAATGGACTTATGATCCATACCATTTAGTTGACGTTCCTGAACCTGAAGAGCCTGAGGAGCCTCAAGAACCTCCTGAACCTGAAGAGCCTTAAGAGATTAGTGACATGTTTGCTGAAATTGATCATGCATTGGATGAACTTGATGATGTAGTTGCAGCTAAAGAAGGAACACATATGTATGTTATTTTTGCTCAACCAATTAGTTTCAGTTTGCTTCCACTTGTGCTAGTTGGTGAAGAAACGTTTGCAATTTTGGAAGTTGCTGAGTTTGATGGTGATGATGGTGAACAAGTAGTTTCTGATGGTGTTGATGATGAACAAAGAGTTTGTGATGGGGCTGTCATTCCAGATGATCAGTGTGCTGAAGTAGTTGGAGATGGTGAACAAAGAGTTTGTGATGGGACTGTGATACCAGATGATCAGTGTGCTGTAGTCGTTGGATATGAGGGATGTATATCAGTTGTTGATGGAAATGTTATTAAGGCTAAAGTGGTTGCTAAACAAGGAGATAAGCCAGATGGGGCTGTGATACCAAATGAAGTGCTTGAAAAAAATAGAATTGGGCAAGATGGAGTGCTTGTAGAGGAAAAGGTTGAAGATCAAGGAAGGTTAATCAAGAGGAGAAGACTCATGGCTGACAAGACACCCAAGGATGATGCTAATAATGGTTATACTTTTATGTTTAGGTCTAATATGTTATACTTCTGCTATGGTGTTGTAGTGAAAGATTATAACAGTATGTACTTGTTCTAAAGTTTATCTACCGGTTATGTAATAATTTACTAGGGACAATGGTTGCATAACCTTTTATCTAACCTATGGAAGCAAAAAAAAAAAAAAAAAAAAAAAAAAAAAAAAAAAAAAAAAAACTAGGCAATTTTGGGATGTGTATGTTGGTAACCCAACCGTTTAGCAATTATTACTCAAACACGCCTAAAACACATTGCATATGTAATTACCCGCCTATTAATATGATATAACCCAAGTAACTTCCTTATTCATCCATTAACAAAAACACACAAACAGAAGTTGTAGCAAAAGTTATAAGAATGTCTCGTTTTGTGCTTCTTGAGGAACTAGCGGCGGCTACTAAATCAACCGAGTTACCATTTGGAATGACTGTTTATTTTGATAGGAAGTCACAGCTAAATATGAAGTATGCGAAAGATCTGACAAAGGCATATGAAGAGTTGCTTGATATTGTTAATCAAAGGAATACGTACATACATGAAATGGAACTTGTGTGTCCCTCGGTGCGGATGTTCAAGTGTTTGGAGTATTTTAAGAAGCTTAAAAAGTCCGATTGAACTCGATGGTCCGGTCCGGTTTTCAAAACTATATATACTATCAACTTGTTAGCTTATATGAAGCTCTATGTATCAATGTGTATAATAACTTGTACTTTTTATTTTAGAGGATATTTTAAAAATAACATTAATTAGTGTGTTTAATTGTTTTGTATTTTGGATTATATGGTAGCTTGTTTAAATTGTACATTGTGAAAATTTTATTTTACTTTTTAGTTAGGGGTGTTTTAATTGGTTGTTTAATATACTTTTAATTGTTGTATAATTTGAATAAATCATTGTACTTTTAAGTAATAAGTATTTTAATAAAAGTATTAATTACACTATACATTTATTTCACTTTTGACCAATTTTAAACGTTCAACAATTCCACTTTGACCATATACTCTTTATATTTAGTTAACATTAAGATATAAATATATGAATGGTTTTGTTTGACATATGAAATACCTGAAATCAACGAAGAATCGTGACTTTTCACTAGGGGTGAGCAAACGGACCGAACCGACCGACAAAACCAACCGGACCTGGCCGGACCGACCACATTTGGTCCGGTCCTCGGTCTAGGCTTTTTGGTTAATTCGGTCTTCCGTTCGGTCGGTCCGGTCCGGACCGACCAAAAAACCGAAAAAACTTGCCAAATCTTGCTTATTTGGATCAAAGACCGGACCAGACCGAACTGGACCGGACCGGACCGACCACATTCGGTCTCAGTCTTGCTCCCGGTTTTTACCTTAATTCGGTGTTCGGTCTTGTCGGTCCGATCCGGTCCCAGACCGATACTTACCCTTACTTTTCACCCGAACCAGCCGAACCCGCAACTCAAAATTCACCCAGAGACCCACTCATCATGGGCCAGTAGCTACAGTTCATGATATTTTTTTGGTGCTCATACGCAAGGTTATAAATAGCGCGAGGCGTGGCGTGGCGGCATGACCAAGCCTCACGCCTTAGCGACTAAGACGAAGCTTTTGCGTTTATAAAGCGTGGCATAAGGAGGCACAAATTATGAAAATATTATATATTTATATTATATTTCATATATATCGAGTTTACAAAAACACGTGCCATAAAGCGGCATAATACGTGGCGTTGCGGCATAACCAAGCCTCACGTCTTTGTGAGGCATTTCTTAAGTTTTTTCGCGCCGTTTAGAACCATGCTCATATGTACTAAGAATCCTTATAATTTTTATTTTAATGCTCTAAGTGCTCTAGTTATATAAATAAACATTGATTTATTGACCATATATATCGTAAAGATTTAGTCATCTCAATTAGCACGTGAAGTAACAACGTGATTAATGTTCACATGTGATATCTTAAAGATTTAGTCATCTCAATTAGTAGAATAATGATAGTAAAAAATGACAATTTGACCATGAACCATTGTTTAGTGGCGTAAAACTCGGATCTGGTTACAATCACGTTGCATGTGACCAAATTTACAAATTGCTCCATCGATTCTAAAATAAATGTTCGGCTTTTCTGCTTTGGTTGTCTTAAAATAAATGTATAATTAGTGTTTCAACTAACCAAAAGAATTTTTAGTGGTATCCATGTCACGGAGTATTTGATTAGTTCAGAGTATAGTTAGTTAGTGACAACTTAAAACTTTATGAAACTCTAAAATGGAAATTTATTTTGAGACGGTGAGAGATTAATTAAACAGGAAAACCCATTCGTTTGTGTCAAAGTTTGTCATTCTATTGACCAGTTAAAGTCAAATTTGAATTATGGCGTTAAGGGTGTATTTGTTAAAAATACTAGTGAGTAGTAGCTGCGATTAGTAGCAGTGATTATTAGTTGTGAGTTATAGTCGTAAGCAATAACTGCTTTGTTTAAATAAAAATATTTGGTAACACATGTAACTGTAATTATAAATGAGTAAAATGACATAAAATGATATATACATATTTAAATAGAACATGGTTATATGTGTAAAATGATTAAGATTTACCAATACAATTTGATCTACTAGACTACTACTAGATAACAACATTCAATATCTATAATAATTCTCGGTTTTACACAAACAAATGCATGATAGACTATCCGTGTTGCTACCACTTCATGTTCTATTCAAGTTTAAGATTATCACCAAAAGACAACTGTCTCTTGAAACATACTACTCGGTTTAGAAGATAATATTACTCGGTTTTACACTAGCTAGCATTTTGGTAGTTAATTACGTACGCTAGTCACCATCTTCTTTGCAAGTTATATTACTCATTTTGAGCCCGACCTAACCGGGCCAAACAAACACATATTCTGGGAATATGTTGAATCGAGTACTTAACCGAAATTGTTCTATTCAGGTTATTCGTTACTTTGGTCCATGTCGAGTTTTGTGCATAACTTAAAACTAGATATCTACTTGCTTATATTTATGTTGTTTTGACTTGAATGTTAAAGGATTGATTCCTTCATGTTTAAAGCTATGAGGTACTGTAATTGGTTTGCAAATTGCAACTGATCAAGCTAGTTTTTAAGCTCGCAAGGTAGCACATTTTCTAAGCAAGCAACACAGTGAAGCTTTAGTGTCGGTTCAACCCAAAAAGTTTATTAGTCTCCATGTATGTTATCCGTTGCCTCAGCATTGTTAGTCGAGCCACAGGTTGCATCTCTAAAATGGGTCACAAGCTAGGCGAGTCACTGATGGTGGTGATCTTGTCTTCTGTTTGACTAAAATCATCTCTCTGACAGAAATCAAGATTTGTTTACCTTGGACCCGTTTGAGATAAAGTATTCCCGGATTGACCCGTTTCTTCTTTATCTACATTTTGTTGAATTTGACCCATTTGAGATTAGAGTGTAACCCATATCGACCCATTCATAAATGGGTCAAAAATGTCAGATAAGTATTACGGAGTATATAATTCGATTCCATCTCGTGGAGGCCCGGAATCAAAATCAGATTCTCCAGTTACAAAAAGCAAATACACCAGCTCTTTGGATGCTAGCATATACTGAATCGGTCTTGTATCATGCTCCATTTGGTTTTGCATTTCACTGTCATTGTGTGTAAGCTGGGTGATCTGGATGTCACATTTTTGGCTAATATGTGCATTATGGCGTGTGAACAGCTATATTAATGTACAGAATTCAATAAATTGACATCAAACTTTGGCAACGGATCATCAATATTAAACCCAGAACTCCAATACTGAATAAATATCGACTAACTGAACATACATAACAAGCCAATCCGAACTCATAAGTGCACATCTAAGTTGTCAAACCAAAATATAAAAAAGCAAAGATAAGGCACTATATATGTGCCTAAAACACTATTTAGAAGTCACATAGATGTAGATGAAATCAACTGTCACATAGCCGTTTTCTTACGGTACTACTAGATCAGCAGTACCAGTTGCGGGGATCCTCAACAATGATTTGTACCTCTGGTGATGCATGTGAGTAGCCCAAGAGAATTTCTGAAATCTGAAACTTTTCATCCCCATAGTTGTAGTTTGGGAATATCGTTACCTTCTTCAGCACAGGAGACCTGGCCAAGATAAGCTTCACGAATTCAAACTGAGTCTCGTGGGTGACAAAATCTTTAATCTCTAGTTCGTTCAGATGCTCCAACATAATACCCGAATAAAATTCGACTCTTGGGGAACTTGCCCAAGATATCACATACGTCGCCGCGTCTAAAATCTACATCAAGTGTCTCGTGTAAGTGTATTTTGACATAATAAGAATAATAAGAAAAAAAACAGCAAGATAGATTTATGTTATTACCCCTACCTTAAGTTTCTCCATGTTCGGGGAGCTTTTGATAAGAAGGGCAAGAATGAACTCTTCTTTGCGGGTGAAGCATACATGATATAGAGATAAGTATTTGAGGTGGAATAACGGGGTTGGAAGCTCTAGTGGAACTCTGACATCAACACGGTTCTCAGAACCCTCCGCGCAAAGCTAAAACAAATGTCAGAAATAAGCAAACTCTCTTCTCCTATCCAGAAATAATTATTATATATCATGAAAAATTCCTTACATTAATGAAGTCAAACGATATAGACAAGGTTTCAATCACCGGTAAACACTCAAATAAACAAGCATATAGCTCAATAAAGGTGGGACCGTCATTGCTCCTAGAGATATATGCATTGCGCATATTCTGCACAACTTACAATAGTCAGATAAGTTATGAAAGCCGAGGTATGCTCAGTATTTTAACTTAGTAAGATAGAATTATTACCAGAATCACGGTCTTAAGCAATGGACAACTAGATAGGAGATGCAAAAGCGTTTTTGTTGAGATAAATACGCCTTGCAGATATAAGCTTGTTAGACTACCAAATCCACCAAATGTCAGGTGATGGTCAAAAGAACAACCAATGAGACAGAGGTCTGTTAACTGACAGAGTGAGAAGATAGATGAGGGTAGCCTGTACCCCGCAAAAGCAAAGTTAAGTTTTAATTTCTTAATGCTAGTTTGCCTCGACAAATGAGTTAATATATGGTCAATTTTAACACGTTGGTTAGATCTGACCAAAGAAAGGGTGAACTCATGTATCGGACCATCATGCATCAATAAAACTTGGCCTACAGCGTATATAAGTTTACTCTTCTTATCCATCTTTTGCCTTTCGTCTGGTTCCAAATGTTTTTGTTCCAGAATAGACGACTCAGCTCCATCAACAGCTGATACTTGAAAAGTATTTTCCTCAAACACGAGTTTAGAAATTTTAGTCCAACGGTACCTCCATTCCTTGGACAATATACTTGTCCTTCCTGCCTCTTGAATCGGTATAAGACACAAGATCGTTTCTATTATGCTTGACGGAAGGTCACTGAGCCTATCCATACCCCGCATATTATAGTTGGCTGCAAAATTTGTTAATGTGAAAATTTATTTATAACACTGTTGAGTACACACACAATGACACAATTCACCAAAAAAATCAATTTAGGATCAGCAATAAAGAAAGTTTAAGATAAGTGTATGAGAAGCGACTATATATATATATGGTTTTACAAGCAGGAGTTGCAACCAGAGATGACAAAACGGGTGGGTATGGGCAACGGGTCCAAACAGGCAAATTTGTGTATTTCACGTTTATATAAGTTTTGAAGGTGTTTATAATTGTTTATCCAATTTGTTATCAAAGTATTTGTGAGTGAAAATTAGTTCCTTAAAATAACTTGTTTAAATCTGCTTATTGAAAAACAACTTTGGGAGTGTTTGTTTGAGCTTATTTGAAGGGCTTACGAGCTTATGAAGATTTTGAAAAGCTTATAAGTCCTTTTCGTCGGTTTATGAGCTTATCAAGTCAGGCTTATGACCTTAGCTAAGCAATAAACCTAACTTCATAAGCTGCGAAAAAGATGGGTTTATGAGCTTTTTCGAATTTTACATAAGCTAATAAGCCGTTCAGATAAGCTAACAAAATTACCCTCTTAATTCAACATTAAGTAAGCAGTTTTCTTAAACAATCCCAAACACCCCTTAAAATGCTAGTTTTATTTCAATCTTACACATATACATTACACAAACTTAAAAGTGCTTATAGATTAAAAGTGCAAAACGCAATAAACAGATAAGCTCTTAATAAGCATCAACCAACAATAGTAACAGCCTTAAACTAAACAAAAAACAATTATAAACACAAAAAAATAACTGATTAAGCATAAAAAAACACATATATCATAAATGTATAAGAAATGTGTATGAACAGCAAATACAATATGATTTCACAAGCGTAAGCAGCAACTAGAGGTGTCAAAACAAGTGAGTTGGGCAGGTTCGGGTAACGGGTCCAAACAAGCAATAATAAAGAAGGCGTTGGGGATTGTTTATCCAATTGACTAATTAGCTTAACAAAATATTTGCACCTGCTTATTCTTAAGGAACATTTGTTTAACCTTTTTTTTAGGGCTTATTTGACTCGGCTTATATAAGCTCAACTTTTCTGGCTTATTTTTCATATATAAGTCATAATAATAAGCTCATAAGTAAAAAAAGAGCTTATGAAATAAATAAGCTGATAAGCTTAAATATATAAGCTTCTAAGCCCAAAAAAACTAGCTAATAAGCTTATAAAATTTTCAAAAAGCTCATAAGCCCTTAAAATAAGCTAACGAAAACACCCCTTCGTTTCAACATTAAATAAGCAATTTTATTAAGCAAATCCCAAACAACCCCTTAAAACCGCTAGTTTTATATCAATCCTACACAAATACATAACACCGACTCTAAAATTGAGACAACAATGTTTATTTAATGAAACAATCATTATCCAACAAAAAGTAACAACCTTAAACTAAACAAGAAAACAATTTAGGGAGTGTTTGTTTTAGTTTATTCACCGGGCTTACGAGCTTATGAAAATTTTGAAAAGCTTATAAGCCCTTTCTTCGGCTTATGAGCTTATCAAAGTCAGGCTTATGACCTTAGATAAGCCATAAGCTCAACTTCCGGGGTGTGCTAGTTTACGAATGTACGAGCTTACATTTTTTTGGTTAATGTTTCATAAGATTATCAATTTATTATGTCATGATAAACTAATATAAGCCCACAAGTTTGAAAATAAGCCAAAACAATTGAGCTTATGCAAATAAGCTGGGAAAAAAAAAAAAAAAAAAAAAAAAAACTCATAAGCCCAAAAATAAGCTCTAACAAACACCCCCTTAGAATGGCTTCTGAGCTTATGGCTTATTATATTAATGCAATAAGCAGATAAGCCCTTATTAACCAATCTACAAAACCAACCTATATAATCAAACAAACATTGTCCAACAAACAGTAACAACCTTAAACTAAACAAAACTAAACTAAAAACTAAATGATTAAGCATAAAAAACACAATGTATATCATAAATGATACCTTATTGCAATAAGTTAAAGCTTCAAGCAGAAAATGAGTAAAGCACTACCAGACTAATGCTTTTTTTACTATATCAAATATAAGTAAGTCGCTGAATGTTTACATAAAGCCCATTACAAGAATAAGCCCAATATAGGGCCGGTCTGCATTAGCCCAAATACAAGTCTTTATGTCTAGAGTGGGCTGTTTTAGCTAGTAACATTTATAACAAGTCATACTGTAGCTGTCTAAATTTGTGCAACATTTTAGGAAATGTCTTTTTTTTTTTTTTTTTTTTTTTTTTTTGTGACATTTATATTTAGTAAATATTTTGTGATTGTAAAGTTTTGTTAGTGTTTCATACACATATGTTATACCTCCGGCAACAACAAGATGGAACTATAAGCTTATATGTTGGAGCATTTGGGGTACTTTATGAAATTGTTTGGGATATGTTACAAGTGTTAATGTTAAAGAATATTTGTTTGGGTGAAGGTATTGTTAAAGGGGATTGATTCGCACACTATTTATTTTTTTTTTTTGATAAAAACACCATTTTATACAAGTTGTATAGCACACCGTACAACACTGTACTGCACAGATTGTGGTTAAAGAATAAAAAGTTGTGGTGTGGGAATCAACCCCATTGTTAAATATCAAAAAATGTTTTGTGTTTTTTTGTTAAAGAATTTATTTATTTTGTTTTTTGGGTAATCATGGTATCCGATCTTTTAGCCGATTAATCCAGGGGTTTAAACCCAATGCTACACAGACTCAAACCTCCCTTTTTATGAGGTTATTTGCACCTAGCAAAGATTGAACTTGAGACATCACATATTTTAAAGTAATAGTTGCAAGTCTTTTTGCCACTAAGCCACCCTTGAGTGGTTTAATTTAGTTATTTTGTTGTTTCTTTGGACGAGAAATGTTGTACAAAAGGTGATTTTATGCCTTTGATATCGTGTATAAAATTATTTTATGCTCGTGTAGTATGTAGTATGGGTATTTTCATTTCATACATCTATTAAGAATATAATACTATTATAATTTAACAACTCCGATCTATCATATCTTTTATTCACATATTCTCAACAATCGATCGCTTATATAAACATGTTACTTTTCATAATAAATTAAAATCATTTAGTTTAAGTTTTATCTATTGTTAACTATACATAAATCTATTGACTAATTGCTTAAGTTTCATTCTCCCAAATGTGTGCTCACAACAATAACTAAAATTCCAAAACCTAATTTAAGTTATCATTTGCCAATCTTATCCCCACCAAAGCTAAATGCAACCTCTTTGTTTTTTATAAGAACTAAAAAGATCTAATTAAGGATCTTTAACCCATGATTAATAATCTTTCTCAACCCACCAAAATTTATAAAAAAATTCCAAAGGCCGTCCTTTGAAATCGATACCATTTTTAATCACCTTTAAAATTGACACAAGTCAAACTATCATGGGAAGATCAACAAAAAAAAGTTTTAAAGTCAAAGATAATATTATCACTTACTGTAGGGTAAGCATCGCAGACCCAAGACCGACCGAGACTGAGAAAACCGACTGAACCGAAGGACCAATGCTTCGGTCTCGGTCTCAACATTTTCTTTATTTCGGTCTTGGTCCGTTTCGGTCTTACGTAAAACTAACCATTTTGCCTTCTTAGACGGACCGACCGAAGGACCGGACCGGACCGAACACATTAGGTCCGGTCTTTGATCTAAGTTTTTGAGCTATCTCGGTCTCAGTCTTGGTCGATCCGGTCCAGTCCGATCTTAGACCGATGGTCACCCCTATTTACTTGTATAAATAGGGCATGTAAATGCCTTGTTTTTTATATCCATTTTTTACTTTAGTACTAGTATAAAATTTGAATAGCAAACTTGTAACCTAAATAACATTTTATGTTAATATTCTTTTTTATTATAGAAAAACTCATTTTGGAATAAAAATGGACGTTGGTGATTTATTTTCATTATGAAATCTATTTCCAAACATTAAAAAGTCCTATAAAGTTGCATTTCACAACAAATCACAAGCTAAAAGATGCACCTGAAAAGAGAAAAAGGACATAAAATAACCACTAGTGTTGATGCTTTTCTTACATGGAAAAGTTTGGGTGGATGTTTACTTACACATGTATAACTTTTTAAACTCTAATACGACTGATACCAAATAATCTGATCGAATAGGTTCATATTGTTGACGTGAAATATGAACCAAATGTTCGAACTTGAGCTCTTCGCAAGGGGTGTTAACCAAGGCTAATAGCCTATTTTGCCCTCCCCTTTGGTCGTGTCTTGTTTCACTTACGTGATACATTATGTTCGTTACATCGTTAATTATATACACACATGTATCTTGTTCATTGTACAACTTGCAATGATAATATATTGAAACTAATTTACCTTTCTAATAGAGAACCTTCTTTTTGCACCAACTATAGTATAATAAAAGACTATAATTTGACTTATTAATTTGGTAGTGTGTATTGACTTTGAGGTCCAAAATCTTGATTTTAATGGTGGAAGATAATGGGGATGTCCCATAAAAAGAAGAAATTAAGAAGAGGTGAAGATGATAATAATGTATACACATTTGTGGTGGGTTCTCCAAATACCAAGGAATGTTTGACCCATCAAAAAATTTATAATTTCAATCTACCAATTACCAAATGATCTTTAAAAATGAAAACTGTATTTGAAATCAAAAAAATCATATCATTATTTCATTAATGTATACCACTTTATAGTTTACTAAGTAAGAGATAAGAAGAGGTGAAGATGATAATCTTGTTAAAATAGCTATATTATTTTTCACAAACCTATTTGATATATAGTTTATCACAAGATTCAAATAGGCGGAGAAACCCTAACCTCGTACACCCTTTTTGGATAGAGTAGTGATTGGGAGGCGTAAAAGTTGTGCCTAAATTTATGCCTAAACCTACGTGACATCATCCTGATAATGCAGTCAGGGGACCCACTTTTTCAGAAACTATCATGATCATGCCACATATGTTTAGGCATGAGTTTATTCACACAAATTAGGTCTTTCAATCAATTTGGTTTTGGATATTGACTAACTCTTTTCAAATGACCTTAGGCAATAACCAGTGACTTTAGTCTTGAGTTGTGATTTAACTCATGATATATTTCTCCAAAAGTCATCATTGACAAGTCAACTCAAAATTTTGCCAAGAGAGTAATGCCATCAGAGAAATGCCCCAGTGGTCTACTTGAAAGATATTTCATTTTCTTCTTTTATGTAGGGATCAATGTTGGTGGTAGCATAACATTTTATGTAGGGTTTGGTGGTCGTTACCAAAATCCTCATAAAATCACACTTCCATCATTTGATTTAGATTGCATTTATCATTTTAAGGCCATTTACTAGATCTTTAAGATAGATTTACATTTAAATTATTATGAAAGATCGTAGTGAGTTGTTGTGTTTTGTTATTTCTGTACATAGTGATTTTGAACCGAAAAACTTGACAATGTCATCTCGTCTATACACGTATTGAAACATATTCCGAGCGACCATATATACAATGGTGAACCCTAAAATATATTTCGTAAGAGTCTGAAAGTAAGAGTAACTAAAGGATTGTCTTATGCTCAAATCCGTACAATTCATCAACGAGTATGAAAGTAAGAGTAACTAACGAATTCTCTTACGCTCAAATCCGTACAATATGTCAACGCGACATAAAGTTTATGTTGGTCACAACATCTTTCTTATCGTTTGAGCTTAAACAATGAAATGTTAGCCGACTCAATTATAACATTGTGAATAAAGTTAGCATAATGCAATACAAATATTGTTAAAACATAAGAAGATAAGAAAGAAAAAGCACCAAATCATGAAAAATTAAAAATATGAGAAGTTTAGTTCTCCACTATCAAAAAATTTTGGTGGTGTCATTAATTGTGAAGCCAAGGATTAAAAGTTCAAAACCACTATTATGTGGCATTACTTTTTGTTTCAAAAATCTTTTAAGGATTATAAGCACTTTTAAGTTCAACTTTTTGTAGAGATAAAAGAGATATGCGCATAATTTTGAAACCATAAGTTAATTTGTTTGTAAATTCTACAAAATGTGCCATGTGGGGTTGGGTTAGAATACGAATCCTTTGATAATACAAACACTAGAAACAGTAATTAGCTCTTTATTCTTTTTCTTATAATTGACATGATATTAAATTCCTCTTAAACTTTTTGGAAATATATAAGAGGCACTTTGCATCTTTAACTATGTTAGCCACATATTCGAAAAATAAACTTATGTTAATCACAAAGGAATATAGTTATATACATGTATGTTAAAGCGTTGCTCCAATGGCATCACTCTCCTATTGCAGATGTCTAGTTGATCGGTCAAGAAATGGCTTTTAGGAAAATATGTCTGAAGTTTAATCTCAACTCCTGTCTAAATTGTCATTAGAACCTGTGCTCATTGACTAAGTAAGGGTCAGTTGGCACCCAAAAAAGTGCACGTGGTTAGAGTTTCCAATCGATTTAAACCTTTTGGAGACATTAGATCATTTCTCAAAATATGTCAACTAGAAAAACGTCTTTAACTATATTTCCTTTTAAAACGTTTATGGTCTCCACAGTCGGTCGTATTATGGCGCATAAGGCACATACTAAACATTGAAATTTGTTAATGTTATGCATGTTTAGTTTCCAAAATTGTCATATACATTCATATAGTACCCTACGTTCATTTATCAGCATGTGCTTTAATACATTGCCATGCATCCATCCCTGTCCCGACGATCACATGCTATCTCTCGTCATCACTGTTAACGCGTTTTTGTATGAATTAAAGCACTCGAACGACAGTTAAGTACATGTTGTAAACTTTGTGAGTGTACATTGCATCGCAAAAGAGGCATCAAGGACAAAAGAAATACAATAAGGCAACAATTCGATTACAGAATTTTTGGTTGTTCTAGTCTAATTGTTGAGTCAAAAGTATAAAAGTAGCTCTTTAATAAATGGTAGAAACTAAAAAGTATTAGACTAGCTAAATACCTTTTGATAGCTTAAAATAGTGATAAAAGTTGTCAAGAACATCTTTTATGACTCACAATTCATATTAACACTTAGGATCTTTGATTAAGATGTGTATTTAGTATTAAAAAATAAGTGCGAAAGAAAGAGAGAGAAAATTCAGTACATTTGTTTCCAAAAGTATCATACCTAATTTTGATATCTGTGACTATCAATCAAACACTCGGTATTACTATCATTCCGGCTCCTTAAACAAACACACCCCTATTATAGAAACAAACATAGTAACTACTATCTAAATCCATGGCATCCTAGTTAGATTCATTTACGAGAATTTTATTGTATGTTCATCTGTTGTTCTCGATCTAGTACTTTTTTGGTAAAGAGGTACCCGATAAAAATATGTTGATATTCATACATGTTTAAATATAATGTATATGTGAATGAATTCAACGTCATCCTCGATCTAAGCACTAACTGACACTTTTCAAAAGAAAAAGCTTATGTACGAACGACATTTATATTCTTTTTACAAATCTTTGAATCTTATTCTAATGTTACATCGAACACATACAGTACATCGAAAGATCCTACGAAATCCAGAGTATTAGTAACATCACATTGCCAAATTTTTTGTACAACAATTAGGAACTTTTTTTTAAAAGTGGTGTTAAGGTTATAAAAATGGTTTTTATGTACGGATTGAACATAAACAAATGTACACGTGTCCACATATTACCATGACACGTGGATACTCACTAGCAATTTTTTCAATATAATAAAAACCACAAATCTCATTGGAGCACTAATGGTCCAGCCATACTTGGTCTTTTTTTTTATATAAATAAAGTGTTTGTAACAAGTTATTTAAAGGTTGAATAAAGAGAAGAAAAAAAAAAAAGTATAATAAGAAAATGCAAGTGGTTGATGGATCAAGTACGTGTCGAAAAACGGGTCGACCCAGGCCCATAAAAGTGGTTATCCAGCCCAGTCATGAAAGCATGGGTATTGTCGGAGGTAAAGTGGGTGGGTGGGTATCTTCCTACATATTTGTCCAATTCAGCAATTTTAAAAAAGTGTTTTCAAGTTTTATTTTTATGTCTGTCTTTTGTTCGTAAAATAGCAACGTATTTTTTCAAATGTACCTATTAGTATGTGTACTATTTTTTGTTCTACTTAATGTAACGTACTTTCATGTTTTGTTCCAATCTAAAACGTGCTGATGACGTGGCATACCTGAAAGTCTGACACGTGTCACCATTTATAACGTGATACGTCATCATCACGTACTAGATTTGAACAAAATATGAAAGTAAGTTACATTAAGTGGAACAAAAAATAGTACACGTACTAACTTGGTACACTTGAAAAAGTACGTTGCTATTTTACGAATAAAACCTTTTATGTTTTAGTATAGTAGAATGATCAAAACACAAGTATTTAAGTATACTAGGTATTTTGACTCGTGTGATTTACGGATCCTGTTTCTGATTAAAAGATCAAACTCTTCTTTACGCAATAACTCAACTTTTATTTAAAACATATGATAACGGGTCAAAATCTTTTATATAATACAAGAATTACATCATTTCGGAGTGTTTTTGCAAAACCCTTCTCATTGAAAAAAAAATTGGACCAATAGGAGAGCTCAATTTTGACACTTAAGCAAAATCAAGCAATATGATTGGCCAATAAAAAGTCAAAATTGAAATTGATTTTGGTCAAACTTTAATAAATTTGGTGGAGAATTTGATTGATAAAAAAAACACATAAAAATATAGGTGTCAAATTTATGAAATAAAAACTTAAGAAAAGAGGAGGTAATTAATAAAACCTTAGTGGTTAAGTGTAAAATTATAAGTTTCCATGTTTTTTAATAACTTTAGATAATAAACAAATAACCCCTTACACTTCATACCACCTATGTTTTATAATGTTAACGTTGTTTAAAATTACATGAGTAATAGTATTAGTTTTTTTGACTTTCATCTATTAAAATAAATATGCGAATTAGTTTTAATATACGTTAAATATTTTTTAAACTAATGTTAGTTTTAAATTTTCATCCATTAGAATATATTTTTAAATAAGGACTCATGTTACTATTTAAAAGTTTAATTTATGCGTACACGGGTTTAAAATACGGTTAAATTATTAGTAACGGGAATATAAATATCAAATGGTAAGCATGAGTTACTGTGATATAAAATAAATATACGTGATTCTACTTATAACAACGACTCATGAAATTGTTATTTAAAATTTATATATGGATATCCATAAAAATATTTTAAAAACGTTACGGAACATATTTTAACTTTATCAACGCTCATTATGTGCCACTAAACTCGCATATTTTGTACAATATGATATCAATACTTAAAGTTAAACAACAACATTAACCTCAAACTCAACATCTCTGTCAGTTAAAAATGTTATACAAAGCTAATTAAAAAAAAAAAAAAAAAAAAAAAAAAATCGGCTAGATAGTAATTCTTTAATATAGAAGGTATTTTCCTTAAATTACAAAAAAAAAAAAAAAAAAAAAGAAAAAAAAAAGAAAAAAAAAAACGCATCACAATCCTTATTTGATAAGAATCACCTCCTAAATCAAAAAAAGAAAAACTACGTAGGTGATAACCTAACTTTATTCATTGACTTGATGTTTCAAAAATAATAATAATAATAATAAATAATAATAGTTGGTTGTTGTAAAGGAATTAAAAATATGTACATAAGAATTATTCAGCAAGAATATATAGTTTTTAATTAGGTTATTACGTTACTATACTGCGATAATGTTATTGACTTGGTAATCACGGATGTGAGATACAACCATTATTCTATACTTAAGATTTATGTGTAAACCCCTTTTTGCTTATGAATAGAATTCGAAAGAGACCTCAACAGCACTTTGGCTTATGCCTTATCTAGCTGATAGTTTTTAGTAAAATTTTTTATAGTTTAACTTTTTTGTTATACATACCAACTTTTAGTATTTTTTTTTTTTTTATGTTTTATTGAAAATTTCTACACTTAATATTTGTGTTTTTACTATAAACACACTAAGCTATGATAGAATTAGTTGGGAGTTCAGAGGTTTTTTACTAAGCTTCTCAAAAAAGCTTATAGTTTTATCATAAACTTATTGTGTTATGGTAATTGAATAAGCCAATAAGCACCTTTAATAAGCATAACCAAACACCCTTTTAGTTCTAATCTGAAGATTTCTGATTTGATGTTATGACTAACTTTGTTTTTATCCTCACTATAATGCAACATGTTAGTGGTTTTTGCAGTTTTATGATCTTATCGCACACACTAAAGTGTAATGCAATTTGTTGTGTGCGCTTTTTAGATGAGGATTAAGTATCAACACATGATTGTCATGGAAGGTTAATGTACCAAAGATGTGTTTTAGTGCCTATATGGGGAATTTTATGGTAGGAATTCTTCAGTGTAATTTGTCTTTGAATTAATTAATAAAACTTAGCAGGTGTTTGCCGTCATTGATAACACTATGGGTGTCAACCAACGGTCTAAAATATGGGTGTGTTTTACCTTGATGATTTAGGCCAATTGTGAAGAAAGTTGCATTAAAGTAAAAGGTCGGTAAGGATTCAAACAATCCTAAAAGACTTGCGGATGTACTCTGTCATTTTTTATGCATTTATAATTTACTTATACAAGTAATAATAATTTCCTTATATAGTTTGGGTTTAGAGAAAAATTATTCTTATACATTATAAATAATCGTAAGATTAAATTTGAGTTCTACCAATTACATTTTTTTTTTGTTTCTCTTTATGTAATAAAGAAACTATAGTGTAAGCATCTATGTTAATTTGGTAATTTTATGATCAAACATGAGAAGTAAATAACACAAACTTATGAAAATACAAATTTTCAAACAAAAAGTTACATTAGTAAACATGGTATGATGGTTATTCATAATCAAGGAAATGAATCAATCTTCAAAGCTATCTAAATATGCTACATATATTAACGAAAATATAAGTAAAAGAAATACCAGAATTACAAAACACATCGTAAATTGATAGCACGGGTTTGCAAAACTAAAAACATATATCACTAACATCTCATGCAAGTCAAGTATCATCATGTGATTTTCCTTGAATAATAAAATATAATTTTTAATCAAAAACCATTCTCCTAAAATAATAGGTAGATTATAACATATATACATATAATTTTTTATTTTTAGTCCACTAAGTAAAACTATTTGAAACATGTTAAGTGGTTTATTTCTTAATCGATAATAATACATAATCAAAACAAAATTTTAAAAACCCTGTGCATGCACAGGTATTATAACTAGTATAAAAGATAACACAATAATTTGTGTCAATAACATTTAAAAATATGTTCACGGGACAAAATATATACATAGAGGGTCAAGTCAAAATTATTCGGGTTAAGTTAACTAGTTAATTTCCTATGTAAATGTGTGACGAATGAGTTCATCTCAAAATATTAACAAACGAATAAACACAACTTGAAGTTTTATATATATGCATTTAATTCTTTTATGTAAAAAAAATATTACATTCATAGTTCCAAATTCTTAAATTTATAACTTTAATAAATATTATCACTAATTATATAAAATTTTAATTATCAATACTAACATTTATAACATGAAACGTAATGTTTATATAATCTTTATATATTATTATGCCTTTTATTCTTTTATATAATATAAATTTACGTTTATAATTCTAAATTCCTGTGTTTGCAAATTATTAATACTAACATATATGGCATGAAACTCGATATTTATATATTATGTGAAAGGTTCAATGCAGAACCTGATTTACATGCAGAACTTTAGGGCATGTTTGGTAGGGTGAAATTCAGAGAAATGAAATGAAGCTCAGAAATTAAATTCACATAAATGAATTCCACGGGAATTCAGTAAAAATTCTAGTGTTTGGTAACACCAGAGAATTGACTTAAGAAATCAGTAAAAAAAAATCATTATTATTATTATTATTATTATTATTATTATTATTATTATTATTATTATTATTTTATTATTATTATTTATTATTATTATTTTATTATTATTTTTTATTTTATTATTATTATT